>JAYEVB010000243.1:0-15794 GCA_036346415.1 Raddia guianensis | reverse complement strand
CAACAAATGCAGACCGCGACTCAGACCACTTCCTGAAGCTAAGCGCCGCCACGTAATGTTTAAGTCAAGTTGCGAGAGGCCATAAGGGTTGAAGTAACCAGATGCCTAAGGAAACACTACTACTTATGCGGCAGAACGCTCAGCCTAAAGCCTTGGCGCTAGAGGTGCCCCGCTCAATTCAAGCAGTTAAATTACCAGCGGTTCGGGTGAGACTCACAACAAAAGAGCAAAAGTTTGTTTGCATTGATAGGCAACGCTTATAAGGCAAAGACAGGAGTCTCGCCATTCTCTCGCCTTCGCTTCCGCCGAGCGCGCCGCCACCATCATGGATACGTGGGTCCGGGCATGGTGTCAACCCGCTACCGCTTAAACCGGGTCCAACTGGCGCTGGGTTCCCCGTGGCGGCGCCGAGATCAAACGCGCGCTCGAAAGAAGACACGCTGCCCAAGATGAACCACGCTGCTTCGAGCGCTTTGGCGACCGCTTCGACGCTTCACACGCAACGCCAACGGAAGACCACAAGGCAGGTTTCGGCGCTCGCCCCACGGCGCCAACAGATCAAGGCACCGCCTCTCCAATGGGGGATGCAAGGTAACACCCAAAGGATGCAGATAGCCCCTAAACCGCGTGAGGCGCAGCGCAAAGCGATGTCTGGCGAGGGTTCGAGGAGCGCCAAGTGCTCCAGCGTGAGGTTCGATCTGCTTATGTCCGAGGCAAAGCGGCGCGCTTACGGCCGCACTTTCGCTGGTCATCGCCCTTCGCAGCTGCTTTGCCAAGGGCCCGCCGGGTGCCGCCGGGCGGATCGCCTTCCCGCCAGTTAGGGCTTCCTCCCGCTGCTCAAAGCGGGAGAGGGTGCGGCGCCACGGCGAGCGCTTTACGTTACGGTCACGGCCGAGATGGCGGCGGCGCCAGCGTGACGCTGTGGCCGAGGGAGCTCCGCCATGGCGCCGGCGAACTTCTCCGGCTGCCAGGAAGCAAGTTTCGCCGGCGAGAGCGGGCAAGGTGCCGGGGCTAGCGAAGTCACGTGAAGCGGAGCTCGATGTCCCAAATATTCGCCTGCTCAAGAAGGACAAACAGGTTCAGTATGCAAAAAGCGAGTAGCATGCTAACCCCACGCGAAATGTGCGTAGCGCCAGGAAAGACAACTCGAAGCTGTGCGCCTGGCGAAGTCAAGGGGGAGCTCCAAGTCGCTTGTTTGCGGGCGCGTGGCGGCGCTGTCGCGGCCACCGCTGGCCGGCAGGGCACCGGCGCCAAGCGCTGGTGGTGCCGGCAGAAGCACCACGCACAGAAGGACGCCGCGACGGAGCGCCGGCAGAGAAGGAGCGGAAGAAATCGGCGCAGCGGCGCCAGCTTCGAAGAGTCGCCGCCTCGCCGGTGGCGAGCGGGCGGGGCAGTAAGCGCAGGCCCCCGCCGAGGGGCCGCGGTGGCGGCGAAGCTCAGATTGAGGGCGAGCCTTTGACTCGCCGCCTCCTCTTCGCCGCCGCCCACGGCGAGATGAGGCGGCGCTCTTGCGCTGGTCGGAGTCGGCCGCACGGGCAGAGGTAGCGGCGGCCGCGAAGTTGGGCGGTCACCGGAGGCGGATCGCGGATTCAGATGGCCCCTGCCACTTGGACCGTGGGACCAGAGACCTCCATGGGGGCAGCGACGCAGTGTTGGTTGCGCCCCCGTGATCCTAGTCGCAGGGGAGGATGCTCGCAGGCAGCCGACGTGAAGTCGCCGATCGGGGGCCAAGAGCCCCGCCACCAATCCTGTGAGAGCACGCCGTCCCAAGACGCTCTCGGGCCGGGCGAAAGAAGAAAGGAAGCCATAAGGACGGCAAGCAAAAAGATTCCAAGAAAGACAAGAGACCCAAAGACTAAAAGAGCACTCACCGCCGAGGGCGACGCGACTCCATCGTTGTCGCCATAGTTCATCCAAAGCGGGCGAGTCTCACGCGAGCGGGCGTAGTCGGCGCCGCAAAAATCCGCCGCGACGAGGGTTCCGTGAGTTCGCAAGGGCGGCGAGATCGACGATGCGCGCCAAGATCAACCCCAGCCCGCTGAATCGTCGGGCGAAGCCCCCCTGGCTTGGGGGTGGGCTCTCGACCCTCAGAAGAGGAAGATCGTCGCAGCTCACCGGAGTCCTCCACGCATGCACCATTGCCTGCACTCAGTCCTTCCAGCTGGACTTGGACGCGACAGATGAAGGCGGCTGCTTTCATGGAGCGTGAAGTAGCAGCCTCGGCGGCCTCGCGACGGGCGCTGCCTCGCTGCAAGACGAAGAGCCAAGGCCAGAGCGGAGGCTTGGCATCGCCCCCACGAACATCTCGCAGAGGTGGACGAAGATGGCCAGCGAATGATGGAGTTGGGGAAGGTGCACCGCCGATCTCGAGAAGGCGAAAGCACCCCCAAGAAAAATTCAGAGTACGGCGGATGAGGTTCCGCCAGCGTCGCCTGCATTTTTGGTGACAATCTCCCGTCATGCGTAGGGCTCGGGCGCCATGGTGCCGGGCGAATCGGCGGCGCGGCTATGCACGAACACTTGAAGTCAGCCACCGAGACTTCGCGGGCGGCGGAGGTAGGAAAACCTCGCCTGCATTTACATACGCCATTTCACGGCGATCCTTGCTGCGCTTTGGGCGCCATTGGAAAGCAAAGGAGAAGTTGGTGAAGAGAAAGAAGGCCTCGCGGTGGCAACGGCGAGGGAATTGGCGCTTAGGAAGACTTGGCGCGGAAGGATTATCGCAAATACCGAGGGAAGTATTTATAGGCGTGGGGCGCGAGCACGACGGGTTTGATTCCGCTTCACGCTGGGCGCCATCATTGCACCGCAGATTGGTTTCCGCGAAAAGCGCGAGTTCCCAAGGAAAATCGTGCGCGGTGGAGAATCAAAGCGACGTCACGCCAGGGTAGGGCTCCCCACGATTCGCCTCCCGCCGCACAAGAAACGGAAAGTGTCTCGCTGACGGTTCGCAGATCATGGTGGACCCGGGCTACTGCTTGTAATAAATACCGGGTGCAAAGAGTCCCGAGGAGGCCAAGAGGGCCCCACACGCCAGCGGGCGCGGGCGAGCCCCTCTCGAAGACGAGGCGAGGGCCCCACGCCAGCGGGTGTGTGGGCGAGCCCTCTCTCGAGACTTGTGAGGGTCCCACACGCCGTGGGGCCTGCTGCTGCAGTGAGCGCCGCAGGTAGTCTTCGTGACGGCGCCCCTCGCCGCTAAGGACGGCGCATTTAATGAGACATCACGCGGATAGACAACCGAAGAAATGATTACCGCTATAAAGGACCTTGCGTGTCCGGAAAGGGCCGCCACCGTGGGCGTAAGAATTGACCGCAGAGAGAAGGTTTGCTTGAGGAGGCCGCCTGCCAGAGGAGCGTGTGTGGCCCCACCCGCAGACTCACCGTGTGATCAGGCGGTCGAGGCCACTTCATGGCACGCGAGGGCGGCGCGCTGCTGCTTGGGCAGCGCACGCTGCCTCTTCGCTGTCAGGTCGTGGTCACAGTACCGAGAGTATCAGACGCTTACCCCTCGGCTCTCTCCGCCACCAAAGCTTGTATAAAAGGAGGAGAGAGAGGGAGGAGAAAAAGGAGGCAAGGTGCGCATTGCACAAGCATAGGTTTCAACACACGCAGCCGCAAGCACCTCTCAAACACATTCCCATTCAACCACAATCAAAAGAGCTAAGGCTCAGCAGAGTAGGACTATTACCCATGTAGGGGTTCGAATCTTGGGTAACCATGAAGTCGCCCTTGTTGTGCCCGACGCCAAATCGAACCGAGCTTGATCGAGTTGGCTAGCGTATCAAAAATCTGACCGTGGATGTGATCCGCAGCGGTTGAGCGGAGAACACGCCGCCAAGTCTCACTGGTGTGCCTCTGGGCGGAGGCCACTTATGGAGCGCTGCGATGGGCGGCGCCAGCGGCGGGTAGCAAAGACGCTGCCTCTCCCGCCTCTGCCTCGCCTTGTCAGGTACTAAGCGCATCAGACGCTTACCCTCGGCCTCTCCGCCTGCTCAAGGCTTGTATAAAAGGGAGGAGAGAAGCGAGGGGGTTCAAACATTCTCAGAACCACATCTCATACAACCACAACACGGAAAAGAGCTAAGGCTCAGCAGGAGTAGGACTGTTACCCGCGAGGGGGTCCGACCCTGGGTAAACCCCGTGTGTTGCTCTTTGCTGCGTCCCATGCTCAAATCAAACCGAGCTCGACCGGATCGGCTAGCAGGATAGAAATCTGATAGGGGTGTGATCCGCAGTGGTTGAGCGGAGAGCACGCTGTCACATTGTGTTAATAAAAGTTTAGGACTATTCGGGATTTATACCTCGGATGGTGTTAGACTCCTCCACGTGGCGGAACCGGAGTTCGGTAACTTCTTGTTGGAGCTCTGTGATCCGGCCGCGATATTGCGACTTGATGGCGTACAGCGCGTTGTCATACTCGTCGCGCGTTTTCAACTCGCCCATTGTTTTCTCCATGCATACGGACTTCTGCCTTGACCTCTCTTTCATGCGCTATATGGAGATGAGAGCGAGATTAGCGGGACTCTCTTGTGCAAAGCGAAGATTCAGGGCGTGGAAAGGTTTTACCTTATATATCATGGCTTGAGCCGCCGCCATGTTGTCTAGCACTTCCCACTCTTCGGCCTCCTGCCCGTCATCAACCTCGTAGCCCTCCATCTGCTTCCTCCATTTCAGTCGGAGGGGTGGAGCGTGAGCTTTGGGAGAGGGGTGAGGAATCTCCTCAATTTCTGGTTCTGAGCTCCCTGGAGCAGGAGCTGGGATTTTCCCCTTTCCCGGTGAGGATAGACGAGTGGTGGATGATGGGTCGGAGTCTTGGCAAGGCGCAGCATGTTGAGCCGAGTCCTTAGCAGGTTGGGGCTCAGCTTGGTGATCAGACTTTGCAGCGCATTTAGGTCGGCATTTCTGCCATGCAAGCTTGGTTCGACTTCATCTTCGACGGTTTTCTGAAAAGTGTTTGAAGATTACTCAGATACAAATTTATCGATAAAATCACGCCCATTGCCATGGCTCCACTTCGACGGCCCAGCTTGAATGTACTTACCAGGCCCAGCCGGAAGGTTCTATCTGCCCATATGCATCCCGCCAATGCCTCTTGGGGTGGGTGATGCGAACGCCAAGGAATCGCGGCTTGATTCCGCTCGAATAGGAGTTCTGCACGGCTACGTGAAGTCCCTGACGTTGGTTTCGGGTTGGAATAGGAGTCGTGATCCCCAAGACTAGGAGTATGCCTTATCTCGCCTCGGGATATATTTGGCATGTCGAGTTCAAGCAGATCTCGTAGTTAGCCCGCCCGATATTCCCAGAGGTCGGTTTGCTCGCGACTATATAAACAAGGCCTCTACGGCGGTAGAGGGACGCAGTTTTACGACTTGATCTAGCTTTTAGCATCCGTAGATACCGATCATAGCACATTGCTCCTTGTACACTTGATAATCTCGCCGAGACTTGTTCGCCCTGGCCGAGCCACCTCTTGTATTCATCTCCGATATATAAGAAAGGCTGGACGAGGGCTATTATTCTCCCGAGAGGCCCGAACCAAGATAAAACCCCGCCTCCCGCTGCTCGTTGTTGTTCGTGGTTGTTCGGCGTGTCTCCCAACTCACTTCTAAAGAACCTTAGCGACTTGAGATCGTTATCTCAACCGTCGATAGTTGGCGCCGTCCGTGGGGATACGCAGATCGAGCATGTCAAACTCTATCAGCGATAAGGAGATTCTCCCTGAGGACTACGACTCGGCGGCAGGATGTTTCTTCCTCGCCACTTGAATCGATCTTACCGACCTAGATCGATGTCCGTGGTCGAGATGTAAGTTTCGGATACACCGAGATGGTCTCAGTCGAGCTCCCGCCATTGACGATGAATACGGAGTCGATGATCTTTACGCTGGTTTAGATCTATCGATTCCAAGCTATGTCGGTTGATTCCTCCCGTGTGCATACGTTGATGACACCGCCTAGCGCCAGCAAACGCACGCCACCACAAGGCCAACATGACCGTGCTGGACCTCCGGGATCCGCACGGTCACGGCGGTCGAAGAAATCGAAGGGTAAACTCGCCGCCGACCCGTGATGGAGCCGCACGATCCGCCATGAAAGAAGATATTGTTCGCCGACTTCGACTTAATCCATCAACCAAACCTTGGCGCAGATCCGCGACCAACAGCGCGCTGGCCGACGCGATCCGCCACCACGCCTAAGACCCCGTAGAAGTTCAGCTCGCCGGTGGAATCCCCATGCGCCTGCATCTAATCGGCAAGACGCGATGCTTAAGGGATCCCAGATCGATTGAGTAGAGCCGGAATGGCTCCAGTGCCCGCAATCAGATCAGATCCGCCACCAGACAATCTCGCCCTCGAGCGGCGAAGTGGCTACTCACCTTGAGAAATTGGCCGAGGGCCTTAAGTCTCAGAGGCGAGGCCTCATCCGGCAAATAAGGTGAGCTCCGTCCGGTAGATTCGATGTTGAGCGATCCGACGATCGCAGAATCGCCGCCACCGCCGGCGACCACCGCCCACGAAGCAAGCGCCTCGTGGTCGCCGCCGCCGCTAAGTCCTCGTAGTCATCGCGATCACAGGGCAAACATGCGCGCGACGATCACGGACGATCCTCGCGAGGAGTGCGTTGTCGCGACCACGAGGAAGGAGCGCGGGCTTATCACGAGAGAGTTCTCCAAGCAGACTCCCGGCCAGAAGAGTTCCCCACCAACAGACCAATGTCTTCTCGAGGATAGGTTCTGCTAGGAAGGTGGCCGGTCTTATGCTTTGGCCGCAGGGTTTTTCCGACGAAGCCGCCTGCTCGTGGCCCTCAAGTTCAAGCCCGACACTTGGAGAGGTACAATGGGACCCGTAACCCGTAAGAGTTCCTTTCCATCTACGCCACGCCATCATGGCAGCCGGGGTGACGAGCTTGTCATGGCTAATTACCTCCCGACCGTCTCTGAGGGTGCCGCTTGACGTATCGCTCAATAGCAGAAGGTACTATTTCTTCTTGGAACCATGTCGACGGGTTGGGATATCGACCCAAGTCAACCAAGGTTCTTCAAGGAGGAGATAGGAGACACGCCAACAACCACGTAACAAAGAATGAACAGAGATAGGGTTTTTATCCCGTTCAGCCTCTTGAGAGATAATAGCCCCACGCCCAAATTTTTCTTTATGTCAAAGAGGATTACAGATGGAACTCACGAGATCCATGTGTCTCACGAGTAGTATGCTAAAATCTATCTCGCTAAGGTTCCTCAAAACGCCGCTTGGCCCGCTTATATAGTACAGAGCAAACCGATCTATCGAGGAATATCGGCCGGCTAATCTATGAGATCGTGAATCTAACTCAAGACATGCCAAATATAACCTACGGAGACAAGATAAGCTCCTAATCTTGGGGATCACGACTCCTAATCCAATCCGGAAACCACGTCCGGTCTTCACGCACTGCAGTAACTCTTGTTCGAGTCGGACTCACACATCCATTCCTAGGTCGTTATGCACCGCCACCAAAGGGCCGCTTTGGCAGATGCATATGGGCTCGATAGAACCTTCCAGGAGCCGGGCCCCGGTAGGTCGCTCGATTAGGCCGTCAGGAGCGGGCCATGGCAATGGGCCGAATTCTATCCCCGACAAACCAACTTTGTGACGCCTGACGCCAATTTCTAGAGTCATATGCGCGTCGGGCAAGGAGGATGATCTACACCAGATGATCCAGATGAACGGGAGACCTTCGCAACTTTGTGAAGCTGCTTTCATCAAGATCCGCAACACAATCCCAACATCTTGGACGAATCTGTTGTCCGCGCCTTTAAAAACGAAGTCCGCGACGAGCGGCTCACCCAGGATCTCGAGATCAATGAGACCTGGACCGCCAACGACCTGTTCAAGGCGGCTGATCGTTATGCCAACGCGGCAGAGCGTGTTCAGTACAAAAAAGTGTTCGACAAGGGCGAGCTGCCCGCCCAGCCTGGTGTGGAGGAGAAGAAGAAGAGCAGCAACAATCCTGGTGACAAGAAGTCCCAGAAGAAAAAGAAGGGTGATGCGAACAACACTGTCACCGGTATAGATCGCACACCTCCTCCCAAGGATGGACACAAAAAGCCCAACAATAATTATAAGGGCAAGAAGCCCGCCCAGGGAGGCAACCAGGGCAAGAAAGGTCCAAGTGACCGATATTGCAAGTTCCACCAGCACTATGGGCACGATACACGCCACTCTAGGACCTGGGCTGCAAAGCTCGAGGATTTTTATAACGGCAAGGGCCCAATGCCCACCCTGCCCGAAAAAGGTGAAGCCGGTAAGGCCAAGCACCAAACCGATGACGGTGATCGGGACGGCGAAGAGTATCAAGAGCCCGTGAACCATATCGCCGCCATCTTCGGCGTTCTTCGGTTTATATTTCCTCGACGCAATTTCAAGGAAGCCGCCGAGGTCCACAACGCTGAAAAGGGCAAGCCTCACCAATCGATGAAGTGGACCGAGGTTCCTATTCCTTCTCGTGAGGATTGCCCCACCGATGACCAAGCCCCAGAGGCTCCCACCGGTGGTCGCCCGACCATCAAGAACGCCAGAGTTGGACGGTATCAGAGACGGCGGGAGCGCTTTGACTTATCGCTAAGGTCTTGACGAGATGCAAATTCTCGCCCAAACTTAAAGAGGTCGCAATGCCTTTCACGCATCGCTCCTTGAGAAGTCGTTCAAATTGCTAGGGCAAATTGTTCGCGCCCATCACCTTCGGCAGTCCAAGCAACTTTCCGGACAGAGTTGATCACATTCGATGTGGTTGACTTCCCATCCGCTGCATAATGCTATCTTGGGCCGCCATCTCTTGGCAAGTTCATGGTCCGTGTCTCATCACGGATATCATTATGCGTGAAAATACTGGTCCCAACGGTGTGATCACTACCAAGGGCAACAATAAGGCCGCCTCGACATGACGAGCAGCCCCTCGCCTCGGTCGCACCTTCCACCTCGAGGCCTTTGAAGTCCGCAGACTAAGTCTCAGACGCCCTAGAGTCTCCTTCACCAGAGGAGAGACTAAGGAAGTTCCATTGTCAGGATGATTCCTCCAAGATAGCTTCACCGAGGCCAACTGACCCCAAATAGGAAAGCGAAGCTTCATTGCCTTCCTCCGAAGCTAATGCAGATATGTTTGCTCGGGAGCCATCTCGACATGCCCGAGTCCCAAGGGAGGTTATCGAGCACAAACCGTCCGTCCGGCCGGACAAAAATCCTGTTCGCCGGCTTCGCCGCTGGACTTCAAACAGGATCATCAAGGATCGCCTTTGGTAAGTCGTCGCGCCGGTTTCATCCGCGAGGTTGATCACACCGAGTGGCCGCCAACCCCGCTATTGTGAAGAAGAAAGGCGGCAAGTGGAGGATGTGTCGATCACATGATCTGAACGCCGCTTGTCCTAAGGACACTTCTCACGCCAAGATAGACCAGCTTGGTCGACGCGATCGCGGATGCCCAAATTCTTGAGTTTCTTGGATGCTTACTCTGCTATCACCAAATAAGCATCTCCCCGAGGATGAAGAGAAGATCGCCTTCATCACCCCCTTCGCACTTTCGCTATACGACACCATGTCTTTCGGTTCACAAGAATGTCGGTGCTACGCCCAGCCGCTTAATGGAGAAGACTTTCCGTAACAACTGAAGAAATTGAGGTCTATGTCGATGACATAGTTGTAAAGAGCAAGTATGCTCCAGATCATGTAAAAGACCCGACCGAGACTTTCCGAAATCTCAACAGCATCGAATAAAGTTAAATCCAGAGAAGTGTACCTTTGGTGTTCGATCCGAATGTTGCTCGTTATGTAATTGGTTCGCAAGGCATATCTACCAACCCCGAAAAAATCGAGGCCATTGAAAACATGCAGGCTCCAACTACCGTCAAGGAAGTTCGTAGCCTCACCGACGGATGGCTGATTTAAGGTGTTTATTTCCGTCAAGGCGAACGCTGGCCGCCTTCTTAAGGCCCTCAAGAAGTTAATAATGGTTTCGAGGGACAGAGGAAGCTCGATCGATCTTTCCAAGAACTAAAGCAATACCTGTCCAACCCACCTGTCTTGACCACCCCGCGATACGGCGAACAACTCTTGCTCAATCTTAGCTGTACGCCTCAAGCGGTGAGCGCGGTCTTGACGGTGGAAAGGAAAAGCATCCAGCGACCAATCTATTACGTGAGCGAGGTACTTCACGGATCAAAGGAGCGTTACCCTGAGGTCCAGAAGCTGCTTTACGCCTTGCTCATGTCCTCAAGGAAACTTCGCCATTATTTCCAAAGCATTCAAATACCGGGTCCCGACCAAGTTCCTCTGGAGAAATCCTAAGGACTAAGGAAGTCATGGACGATATCTAAATGGGCAATGGAACCGCGTAATTTGATATTCGCTTGTCGCCCGAATCGCTATTAAGTCCTCGGTCTTGGCTGACTTTGTCGCCGAACGGACTTGCCCGCCCAAATCCCGTAAAGCTCCCGAGCAACCCGATGACCCCTTGACCATGTTTTTGACGGCTCAAGACCGGAAACTCGGGGCTGGTTTTGTTCTCATCTCCTCAAGGAGAGCAAGTCCAAGATTCTATCCAACTACACTTTGCGGCGACCAACAACGCCGCCAAGAAGACGAGGCCTCCTCGCGGACTAAGAGCGCAAGTCGCCGTGTCCAACGACTAACCGTGAAGGAGATTCACAACTGGTCATCAACCGTAAATAAGGAGTATCGCTGCCGCGATGACTCAATGGCGCGACACCGGTTGAGGCGAGGAAGTTGAGCGCACTTTCGATTTTTCGAGGTGCTCTTCGTGCCTGTGAAGGACAACTTCTTGGCCAATTAACCGCCCAAGTTCGATCTCGCTTAACCTCGCCCGCAGGGTGCTCGCCGAGCACCTTGACAAGCCTCTATCACGCCTCCGAACGAGGCAACAGAGATGTGGTGCCGCTCCGCTATCGAGCAAAGCCGCGGATCGGATAACGCCATTTGTCCGGTGACCTTGCGTATGGGACATCGCTCAAGACGGCCGAGCGCTTCCGCCATAAGGTGTGCTGCTCCATACAAGCTTATGGATGGCATCCTTACCGCCGAGGTGCTCGGGAGTCCTTCCAAGTGCATCTCGCAGCAGAGGGTGTGTTCTTCTAGGACATACACGCAGGTGCTCGCGCAACCACGCCTCCTTCGTAACTCGGTCGGCAAAGCTGCCGCATGGGCTATTATGGCCTACAAGCATAAGGTGCCCGGACATCGTGGACAAAGTGCAAGGCTTGCCAATTTCACGCCCGGAAGGCACATAAGCCCGCCAAGAGCTCCAAACCATCCCTCCATCTTGGCCTTTCTCCACATGGGGTCCGGATCTGCTTCGCCGCCCCTAAGGGGTACAAGGGCTACACACTTGCTCGCCGCCATCGACACCTTTACAAAGTGGATTGAGGCAGAGCTCGTGTCATCTCTTCACGCCAAAACGGCCGCGGCACTTTTTTCAAAAGCAACGTGGTCACGCCGCTTTGGGATTCCCCATAAGTCGATCACCGATAACGGTACCCGCTTCAAGCGTAGCTATTCCAGAATACCGCGAATAGTCGGGCACTAAGGTTCGCTTCGCCGGGCACACCCACGAGCAATGGAGCGGTCGAGCGAAGCTAACGTAACAGATCGCCTGTGGTATCAAACGGCGCTGTTAGCACAACAAGGTTTGGGTTGACGAGGTTCCTTCCGTCCTTCCGGGCTAGCACTACGGCCACCGCAACCGGGAAACTCCTTTCAATTGGTCTATGGTGCGGTTCATCCCGCTCACCAAATAGTACTCGTTCGCTTTCGACGAGCTCGGTCAACTTGGTTGACGACTTAGCAAGAGCGCCTTACTCGATCTCGACCTCCTCAAAGGCACACGCGATCGGCATAAGTCGAATGGCGCTACCAAAGAAGATCTTCGCCGCACGCCGCCAAATCGGTTCGACCAAGGGCTTTGCAAAGCGGGCGACTCGCTCGCTCGCCGGTTCGTAACCTCGTCCAATGCCAACAATCTAACTCCCCGCTGGGAGGACCTGCTCACTGGCCGCTTTATCGCCGCCTGGGCCGTTCGCCTGCAATGGAGGACGGAGAGAGCCGACCAAGACTTGGAACATCGACCACTTCGTAAGTTCTTTGTGTAGGTCTTTCAGTTTGCTTAGCTTCGCGCTTTTTGTCAAACTTCCCTTTGTTCGCCCAAGTCCGTCGGCCTCCATGTAAAGTTCAATCCATTTAATACTGAAATTTTCACGGTCCTCCGAGGCCTTTTCACACCTCTCGCCTTATCAAGACTACCTCTCTCCGTAACACTCGATGGTCGCCTCGCCTTGCGTAACACTTGGCCCGCAATCTTAAGGATTTTTTTTCTCGCCAGATCCGCTTCAACAAGTCTCTCAACTCAAGGTTGCGTAAAAGGCTTTTCTCGCGCCGCTAAGTCTCGCTCATAAGCCCTCCGCAGAGGCACTTACCGCCACTGCACGACCACCGCAAAGTTCTCGCTCGTAAGCCTCCGCGCGCAGGCACCTTCCTTGTTTGGTTATTTTGAAATCGCTTAACTTACGCCGCCGAGCAGTTTTTGGGATAAATCGATCAGATACGGGTGTCGCTTAACTCTCTACGCGACGTGTTCGAACTCGCAAACTCAGTTTTCGAGCACCGTCCGCATTGTGGGGCTAGGGTGTGGCTTCTTCTCTGTGCACTGCTCGAGTTCGCAAACTCAGTTTTCGAGCAACCGCACAACGGGCCGGAGTTAGGCTGAGCGTTTCTACCGGTTTTCTTAAACTTTCTAGCGCTGGCCCTCGCTCTTGGTTTCTGCTCATTCTTGTCTTTGTCGCTTTTTTTGTGAAAAGGTAAGTTCTTTATTAACAAAATTTGCAGTGTACAAAACTCCTTTCGTTACAAATTTCTATACCTATTTAGAAGCGAAGTTGTTCCTTGAGCCTCGACCACTCCTTGAGGCGCAGGACTTCCCTTGGGCCTTAAAACCTCTCTAGCCTCAAATGAGACGGTCGGATTCCTCCTGTCGCCCCCGGCCTCGCCTCCGCTGTTTCACACCTGAGAGCCTCGACCTCTTGGTCTTGGCCCGCAATGCCGGCCAGATCTTCGCCTGGCCGGGTTTGCCGTCACCGGGTCTTGAGCTGCTCGTCCAGCCTCGACCTCTTCTCCGCAGGCTAGTCCTTGCGGCCACCACAAGATCTCCTCGCCTCCTCCCGTCGTGACACCCACAGGTGGAGATTTTCTCCGGAGTGTCATGAAGTTGACTTCTTCATGGCGAGCTGGCTTCGAGCCGCTTCACCGATTCACGAGCAGCTTCCGCCATTCGGACACGCCGTGGAGTCGCTCTTCCACCACTTCAGACGGCTCGGCTCACCTTCCATGACTTCGCTCGCTGCTCAAGGCTAAGCCCTCGCTCTTCTCAAGAGCCCCGAGGATTGCCTCCTCGTCAACCGAGCCTTGAGCTTTTATTTTCGCCG
This sequence comes from Raddia guianensis, assembly GCA_036346415.1. NCBI lineage: Eukaryota > Viridiplantae > Streptophyta > Magnoliopsida > Poales > Poaceae > Raddia > Raddia guianensis. The sequence continues at coordinate 2,330 of JAYEVB010000243.1, read as the reverse complement.
CCAACTTGTTCGCCTTGGCTTTGCGCGGAAGGCTCCCTTCGAGCCTCATCCGAGTCGCTTCGAAACCCGCCAGAACGGCGCTGGCTCGACGGTGACTCCATCCTCGAGCTCCTCCATGGTATCTTTAAAGACCGAGAGAAAAGACCGCTAACCGCTTTGTTCGATGTTTCTCGACCGACCAGTTGGTTTTGAACTTACCTTGCCAAGTCGGCGCTTCAGCCCCCACAGAGGCGATCTTCGAGACCATGCGCCACGGCCTTGCGCGGGATGAGACCGCAAGGCCGCCTCGCCGCCTTTTTGCTCCTTCTTCTTGCGGAGCGATTTGCCAGAGCGTGAGCGCGGGCGAAGAACTTTCATCCCCGCCTCGCTCGCTTCTTTCTTCTCGCCTGATCACCTTCGCAAGGTCGGAGCTGCCCCACCGGGCGGCATCGAGCTTCCACCGGCGGGCAACCAGCGCCTCGCCGTGGGTTTTTTCTTGCACCTGACAATGGGCTTTCGCCGCTGCCGCCGCCGCCGCCAGGACGAGATGCCTCGCGACGGCGCGTCCCTAGACCGCCGCTCACCACTCGGCAGCTTATGCGGAGCCAACGCTGACCCCGCTTATCCGTGGCGCCGTCTCGCCGCTTTTTCCGCTTCCACCGCTTCCATCGCGCTTCTTCGCCGAGCCGGTCGTTGAGCCCGGCGGAGCAAGCTCCACGCCGCCATTTTTTGTCCTGAGGTCGGTTAACTCATCGCCTCGCGACGCACCGCAGTGTGCTCGGCAGCAGAGATCGCCGACGCTTCGCCGACGCCGTCCGTGGCAATCTCCTCTTGGGCACTGGCGAAAAAGGGAACGTTGAGCTTGGTGCGGTTATGGAAATTGTAAAAGACGAAAGTTTCATTACAACATACCCGCCGGAGGGCTTGATCTTGATCTTCTTCGCCAAAACCTTCCGCCTTTCCTGGGGCCTTTGACGCTTTGTTCGCTCTCGCCCCGGACGCAGGATGCACGTAGCTCAGCCCCCTCGAGCCGAGCGCTTTTCACACAACGCAATGAGCTTTTCCTTGCGCGCAACTTCCTCTTTGAGCCTCTCTGCTCGGCGACTGATGCGTACCGCGCTAAGTGGTTCGGTGAGCTTGCGCAGACGCTTAAGCCGAGGGTCAAGGTGTCTTTACTCTCTCGCTTTGCTCGGCGAGGAGGAGGGCTTGGTCGCTTCCTCGCTATCGACACAAGGCTTGGTTTGCTCGACGCTGCCCGCTGTCGCAGCAGTTTCTTCGGTAGTAGGCGCCGCTGGCGCGTGAGTCTGCTGGCTCTGCCGCCGCCTTTGGGCTTTGTGGCCGCCTTTGGCCTTGCCCTTCTTCACTCTCTCCTTCTCGCACTCTAGAGAGTTCTTCCACAATCTCCAAGGATCACCGTCCTCCTCTGTGTTCGAAAGTAAAGTGTCAAGATTTACAACAAAGTAAATCCAGCGATACGCACGAGGGTTCGAGCAACTTACCTCGGCCAAGCGGACAAGCACGCTCATGGACAGATAGGCCACCTCGCCGGTGATCTCGCCTTCTTCTTGGTCGCCTTCAAGATGGCGCCGACCGCCTACCACCCATGCGCTTGTAGGTTTTTCCGCCGAAAGGTGAAGTCCTATCGCTTTTGTTCTAAGAAGCATCAAAGAAAGGTTGAGTCCAAAAGGCACTTACCCGTGTTCTCCCCGAGATGTCTTCCCATCCCTCTATCTTGTAGAAGGGATAGGGTCTTCCGCAATGGATGTGATCCTCGCTCATTGTGAAGTCCCGGATGATCTCCCCGCCCATAAGCCCAAGGCTCACGAGGGAGGCGATCTTCCTCGCCAGTACCAATCCTCGGCGGACATCTCCGCCGAGGCATCGTGTTCCTTCGCCGGGCCTTCCCGTGAAGATGAGCTTGTTGTCGCCGCCCGCCGGTGTAGAACCACCTCGCCCACCACGTGCTCCATTGAGTCAAGCAGCCGGCGGACGGGGTATGGCGCTGTCAGCCGGCAAAGGGGTCTTGAGCTTGAGGTAGTAGCACCTCAGCACAAGCGGCGGAGCCGCCCTCGCTATCAGATAGTAATGGAGGAATAGCCCCACCGGATCAATGCTCAGATAGCCTCGACAAAAAGCGAAGACGGCCATCTAGAGGATACTGCTCGATTGAGGTTCACCACCTCCAATCCGCTAATGTTCAAGAAGGCCTCAACGGTCGCCTCGAGATCTCAACCCAACAAAGGCGAACTATTCGGTTGACGAACTCTCCCTCAAGCGTGCTCCGAGTTTCCTCCTCCCCGCAGCCTCCACCACCGGCAATCGACAGACCTTCCTCCTCCCAAACTCTCAAG
>JAYEVB010000075.1:0-44935 GCA_036346415.1 Raddia guianensis | reverse complement strand
CTTCCCTTCCGCCACCAAGCACCGACGACCGCCTGGGGTTCGCCACATAAAGGATCGCTGCTCGCCTGATCCGGGCGACCAAAGACGAAGCGGGAGGTGAGGTACTTCTTCAGACTGCCGAACGCCTCCTCGCGCTCATGGGTCCATTCAAATGGTTGGTCTTCTTCAGAGCTTGAGCAAGGGAGACTTTATCCCCAAAGTAGCTATAAAGCGGTCCAGGAAGTCAGCACCAACCAAGCATCGTGATCCGCCAAGTCGCTACGGGGCTTCATATTCTCGATCACGTGATCTTGTCGGTTCGCCTAATCCTCCGGGAGACGAGGAAACTTAGCAGTTTTGTCTGACGGAACGGCGAACTCGCATTTCTCCGATTGAGCTTAATGCAAGATTTTTTAGGTTGGCGGCGATTCTTCCAGTGTCGCCGATCAACTCCTCCGCTTTGTTGGACTTCACCACCGTGTCGCCGACATACACCTCCAAGTTCCGCCTATTTGAGGGTGGTGAGCGATATGCATGGCCCTCCGTAGGTCGGGCTCGCATTCTTTAATCCGAACGCCATTCTTAGAGTAGCAGAGACGCCCATGGGCGCCACAAAGGCTGTTTTGTCTTCGCTTTCTTCGCCATGCTAACTGGTGGTACCCGTAGTACGCATCCGTAAAGCACAACCGCCGCACCCCACCGTGGAATCGACGACGAGATCAATGCGGGTAGCGGTACGGATCCTTCGGCATGCCCTCGTTGAGGTCGGTGAAGTCCACGACATCCTCCACCGCCTGCTGATTTCTTTTGACGAGGACGGGTTCATGAGCCACCGTGGGCGACGCCCAACGACACCCCGCCTTAAAAGCTTGTCCACCTCCGGGCGGATAACGCCTTGGCGCTTCCACCGATCGCTTCCGACTTTTTGCATAACCGGTCGCGTCGGGAACGCGCTACTTTGTGCTCAATCACCTCCCCGGGGACCCCAATATGTCGATAGCTTCACGCAAACACGCTCAAGGTAGATCGAGGAAGGAGACGAAGGCGGTTTTCTATTTGGCGCCGAGAGGCGCCCACCGAACGGTTCGCCGGTCGACTTCGCCAGGAGATCACCTTAACCTCCCCGGACGAATCCAAGGAGGCACGGATCTTCGCCGAGGAGCTGAGTCGGCTTCGCCTTCGGTGCCGACGCTTCGCCAAAGCGAGAACGTCCTTGTCGCATGGAGCGCCCCCGGCGTCCACTTTCAAGACGATGGGGCCACCGCCCGGATCTTCACCACCATGTAACGATAGTGGCAAGCCGCCATGAACTTGGTCAACGCCGTCGACCCAAGATGGCGCTGTACGGAGGTCAAGTCCGCCACCAACTCGAGCATCTCGGTGCGGAAGTTGTCGGAGCTCTCCAAACGCCACCGGAGGCTAACGCTTCGCCGACGGACTCAAATTTCGACGCGAGGTCAAGAACGGAGCGCCGGGCGGCTCCTTGTCGGGACTAAATTACGCCCATTGCCATGGCCCACTTCGACGCCCAATCGAATGCCTTACCAGGCCCAGCCCTCGAAGGTTCTATCGGGCCCATATGCATCCCGCCAATGCCTTTCCGTCGGCACGGCGTGAACGGTTTAGGATCCCTCGCTCGAGTCCTACTCAACAAGAGTCCCGCACGGCTACGTGAAGACCCGGACGCTTGTTTCCTGGATTGATTAGGAGTCGTGATCCCCAAGACTAGAGTATGCCTTATCCGCCGGATATATTTGGCACGCTGAGTTCGTTACGCACTGTGGTCACCGCCCGATATTCCCCAGAGATCGGTTTGCTCAAGACTATATAAACAAGGCCCCTCACGGCGTGTTTAGGGTCAAGCCATCACTTGTAAAGGCCAAGAGTCTTTGCATTGTAGCATATTGCTTCCTCAGACATTATAATCTCGCCGAGACTTATTCGCCTCTGCCGAGCCACCTCTTGTATTCATCTCGATATATAAGAAAGGCCGGACGAGGGCTATTATCTCTCCCGAGAGGCCCGAACCAGGATAAAACCCCTCGCTCTGCTCGTTGTTGTTCGTGGTTGTTCGGCGGTTCCTATCTCACTTCTAAAGAACCTTAGCGATTTGGGATCGACATTCAACCGCCGACACCGGGCGCCGTCTGGGGGACACGCAGACGAGCATGTCGAACTCTATCACGATCAGAGATTCTTCCCAAGACTATGACTCGGCGGGCAGGATGTCACGCCCTCGCCGATCGGATCGATCCTTCGATCTCGACGCTTCCAGATCTGGTCCTCGCGACGAGCTCCGGCTCGGGCCGGATCACCCCACGGCCGCAGTTTTTCGCCTGTGGCGCACGCCTCGTCCTCGCGACGAGCTCCGTGCTCGGGCCGGATCTCCTCCACGGGCAGTTTTCGCCTGGCGCTGGCTCGTCCTCGCGACGAAGCTCCGTTTGGCCGATCTCCTCGCGGGCCGTTTTTCGCCTGGCGCGGTTCGTCCTCGCGACGAAGCCAGGTTCGGGATCGATCAACTTCGCACGGGCAGCTTTTCGCCTCGGCGTTGTTGTCTCTCGCGACGAAGCCAGGTTTCGGGATCGATCAACTTCGCACTGGCAGCTTTTCGCCTGGCGCGGCTCGTCCCCGCGACGAAGCCCGTGCTCGGGATCGATCAAACTCCTTCCGCGATCCCGGCCGTTCGCCGGCAAGGATGGCGGAGAGAGATGACCAAGACTTGGAACATCGACCACCTTCGTGAGTTCCTCGTAGGTCTTTTCGCTTCCTAGCTTCGCTTTTTCTCAAATTTCGCGCTTTAGTTCGGCTCCAAGTGTCTTGCCGCCATGTAAAGTTCAACCCATTGAACGGTGAATGTTCGCGTCCTCGCGTCCTCCTCACCACTGCCTTCTCGACTACTTTTTCTCTCGTAACACTTGATGGTCGCCCTGTCTTATAACTCTGGCTTCGCAATCTTAAGGTTTTCCCCGCCCATATCCGTTTCAACAAGTTCCTAAACTCGAGTTGCGCAACACGGATCCACCGCGCTAAGCTCGCTCGTAGTTCTCCGCTGCAGAGGCACTTACCGCCACGGCCCAACCACTTGGCAAAGCTCGCCTCGTGAAGCTCCTCCGCAAGCAGAGGCACTTTCCTTGTTCGGTTACCTTCGAATCGCTTAACTTACGTTAACGAAAGCGCCCTCGAACGAAGTCGATCAGATACGTGTCGCTTAACTCTCTACGACGCGTTTGAAGTCGCAAGCTCAGTCTTCATGCATCGTCTGCATCGGGCTAGGGCGCCGCTTTCTCTTGTGCACTGCTCGAAGTTCGCAAACTCAGTCTCGAGCAACCGCACAACGGGCTGCGAAGTTAGGCAAAGCGTTTCTACCGGTTTTCGTTTTTCTTAAACTTTCTAGCGCTGTTCGCTTTGCTCTTGGTTCCTGCTCGCCTTTTGTCTTTGTCGCTTTTTTGCGTGAAAAGTCGCCGGAAAGCTGCTCGGCCGACTCTCACTCGATCTGCGCCGCCGGCGGTCTTGAGTCGCCGCCAGCCTCAAGGACTACCTCTCCTCGGGCTTGGGACTTGAGCTGAATCTCGCAACCCCTGCACGCTTCAGCTTCCAATTCCTTTCCTTAGCGGTGGTTTTCCAAAACTCGTTGGTCTTTTCGCCCCGTGAGCGCCTCCGCTGCAGACGAGCATGTCTTTTTATCCGGCGACGACCAGCATAGCCCGTTAACCGAGGCGTGCACCACCGATGGAGTTCGCCCACCGTAGTCGATTCTCATCGCGAACGGGCATGCCCACCGTAGTCGATTCTCATCGCAACGGCACTCTCGGCGCTGGTTCCGCACTCCGCCGAGGCGACACTAACGCCGCACGGGTCCATGTTCGGATAAGATTTCGCCAAGACGCTTTTGCTCGCGCTAAGGTCCCGATCACCTTTCCCGGTTAGCGGTCTTAGCTACAAATGGGCAGACTTGCCCGCACACGCCTTTTTTTATCCATGCTACGCCCTTTCGCACGGTAATCCGGAGCAATGCACCACCAACGGAGTCCCGCCCACCGTAGCCGATTCTCATCGCAACGGGCACTCCTAGCGCCGGTTCCGTGATTCGCCGAGGTGACACTAACGCTTATAGGAGGACGACCCGGAAAAATTATGTCTTGTGCGGTAGGTCGCCTTTTTGCGTGTTTTCTAAAACTCGCTTTGGTTCTTCTTGAGCCTCGTTTGCTCTCCTTTCCCTTGTCGCTCGCTTTTGTTTGTCTTCGCAGGAAATACAGAACGGGAACGCTAAATTCGTGATGGTCGCGCGAGGTTCCGTGCTTCCCGCCCAAAAACCGGCGTCTACATCCTCTCTTTCTGCACGCCCGCGATGTCCGAAGACCGATTCGCTTCACCACAGATGATCTTCTTTGCTTTTGCCCGCAGATCGACCTTCACAGCTTAAGTCAAGGTAGTGCGCCACCAACGGAGCCCGCGCCCATCGTAAGTCGATTCTCATCGCAACGGGCATGCCCACCGTAGTTTATTCTCATCGCAACGCGCACTCCAAGCGCCGGTTCTCAAGACTTACTAAGACAACGCTAACACTGCCGCAAGGAATACGCCATGGTAAAGCGCTGATTTCACACGCTTCTTCTGCGGCTCGATCAGATCGGGTTGTGATTCACCTCGCACCGGCAGTTTCGCCGGGCGCACGCCTGTTCCCGCGACGAGCCCGTGCTCGGGACCGGATGGCTTTTGACCGCACGCTTTCGTTCGGTCGCATTTTTCGTCCTTTAACGAAGCTCCGCGGCTCGACCGGATCTCTTATTTGTTCCTTCGACGAGTTTCACGCCTCGACCGGGTCACCTTCCTCGTATGCATTGTCTCGCTTCCTCGCACATGATCTACGTATGGAGCACATCACTTTCGCTTCCTAAGCATAACGCTTGCTTGAGAGCGCATCTTATTTCTGCAAGCTTTAGCCCGAGAGGTGGTTCCCTATCTTTTCTAGGCATCTGAATGCCTCGGATGCAAAGAAGACGAGTCCGCTCTCGCGACTTGTTATGTTCATTCTCCCTAAGATCCGATCTTACCGGATGCGTGGTATGCTCTTCACTACTAAGAATCCAATCCTCCTTGATGACATTCAGCCTCAAGGAGATGATTCACCTCACTTCTTCCGATTTCAGACGAGGGTCGGGTACTCGCCGGACAGATGTTGTTTCGCTCGACGAACAGAGTTGTTCTGCACCGGCGGGTTTGTTTGGTCCTCGACAAGTCTTGTTCGGTTGAACCATAACCTATTCGGTCGCTGTAACGCCTTTGTAGCGTAAAAATACCTCTTCGTGACTTAGAGTCTCAAGAGGATGACCCCACTCTAGTGAGTCCTTCCACTTGAGTCTCGGGGCAGTCAGAGACTAAATTACGCCCATTGCCATGGCCCACTCCCGACGGCCCAATCGAATACTTCTACCAGGCCCAGCCTCGAAGGTTCTATCGGCCCATATGCATCCTCGCCAACAGCCTTCTCGGGTCAGCACGGCGTAACGGTTTAGGATCCTGCTCGAGTCCCACTCAACAAGAGTCCCGGTGACGGCCACGTGAAGACCCTGGACGCTTGTTTCCTGATTGATTAGGAGTCGATCCCCAAGACTAGAGTATGCCTTATCTCGCCTTCGGATATATTTGGCACGTTGAGTTCACACGCACTGTGGTCGCCCGCCCGATATTCCCAGAGATCGGTTTGCTCAAGACTATATAAACAAGGCTCCTACGGCGTGTTTAGGGTCAAGCCATCACTTGTAAAGGCCAAGAGTCTTTGCATTGTAGCATATTGCTTCCTCAGACATTCATAATCTCGCCGAGACTTATTCGCCTCTGCCGAGCCACCTCTTGTATTCATCTCGATATATAAGAAAGGCCGGACGAGGGCTATTATCTCCCGAGAGGCCTCGAACCAGATAAAACCCCCGCCTCTGCTCGCTGTTGTTCGTGGTTGTTCGGCTGCGGTTCCTATCTCACTTCTAAAGAACCTTAGCGACTTGAGATCGATATCTCAACCGGCCGACACTCTCGCCGGCCGATCTCGAGCGCTTTGGCGACTCCGGCGACAGGAGGTTGAGGGAACTCCTCTCGCCTACCAAAGATCCGCCTCTAGCTTTACATTCCGACCGCATGCAACCACGATCGGGAGATGTCCCGTCCGGCGGTATCGTTGGTGATCGGCCCGATCAACGCGATCGATTGTTCGACCACGCCAACTGCTTTTGTCGACCTAACGCCGGCACGACGGCAAGACACTTCCTCATCGCGACGCTTAAAGCTAGCGGGACGGATAGGTGGCCGATCCGCCGCGGATAACGACAACTTCGCCCGCCGTTGAAACCGTTGCCGCTTCTTGCTTGCCGCCGCAGACGCCGCCGCCGCTGGACGCGCTTTGTCCACCATTCTTGCGACGACATGGCAACCGCCAAGTCGGGAGTTGTTGCGTGAATGGGACAAGAAGTCCTCCGTTTCCACTCGGGGGCGACGGTTCGCTCGCGCCGCCGCTGGGGCCGCTGCAGCCACGGCGATAGCTATGGCCGCCGCCGCCACTTTACGGGACCGCTTCACGGCCGCGCTGCGGATTCTTCTCTTTTCTTCGCCGCATCGCGCCCATCGCCGTCGTTGCTTGCCGTTGTTGTTGTTATGCCAAGGCGGCTATGACCTGCCTCGTCTCGCCGCTTTTGCGCTTTTTCTTGTCCTGCTGCCAGATTTTTCAAGTCCCGCCGCCGGCCGCTGCTTCTCGCCAGTACCGGGCGGAAGCGAAGCTCGTCAAGGGCGACTTTCAGCGCCAGGTGAAGAGCTCTTCCGCTGCCTTGATCTTGCGGGTGGCCATCTTCTCCTTGACCTCGGGTCTCGGGCGCTTTCTCAATGCCGTGACAACGGCGCTGATGGAGATGTCTCGATGGTGTTATAACTCGACCGGTTACCAATGTAGTCGCAAGCAATGACTCTCCCTTCTTCTCGCCCATGTTGTGGAGATCGCCCTCAACTCCGCTGCTCAAGGTGCCCTGAAGTTACGAAGAGCTCGGAAGCTCCTTCCATGACCCCACCGACCAAGCAGTTCATGAGCCACGAGCTGCCCGCCGGTGAGGATCGGGGATGTAGTTCGCCAACCTTCCTCGATCCTCCACCGACCGTGATCACCAGAGGTAGATCTGCAAGAACTCGCTGTGGTTGGTGGAGTCGCTGATTTCGATGGGGTGGGCCGAACCTGACCTCCATTGGTTTTCTTTCCGTTCTCATACAATGGAGTCACAATCACACATACATATGATGGAACTATACTTCACCAATAGAACACAGAAAACATGGTAAAATAATGGCACAACCTACACCAGTATGCTTTTAACAGAGATCAGAAAAAAAAGTCATCGTTGAAAGGAAATGCCTGAAAAAATGTCAAATGGCGTCACATAAAGAGAAGAATGCATCCTTCTCAAGCCATCAAGGGATAAAAGGCGTCCGTCCACACGGCTAAGGTATTCCTAATTTCCTACGCCACATTGACGCACTCAACTCAATTGTACTATTTTATCTATTCCGTATTATTTTCTCCATTAACATGAGAAAATCGTTTATATGTCTCAAAGTTGAGCAACAATCTTTTATATTTCTTATACTTGAACGAATTCACTTATTTGCTCCAAAGTTACGATGATACTTGCGGTATGCCTTTTCAAAAGGAAAATTATGATTTTACCACCTTTTCAAAGCTAATTGTGATTTTACCTCATTTTCTCGGATTGTGATTTTGACCTGTTTTTCTAATTGAATCGACCGTTTACCCTTATTCTTAACTCCGTTAAGCTAGGGCCACCTAAGCGGCATAGCGGAAACAAAACACCGCGAGGCTTGAATTTGATGTTGGAGTGAGCATGTAATAGTTGCATAGTGTTACTTGCTTTTGTTAATTCTATATCGGTGTTTTTGTTATACATATATGTTTAAGGGATGCATGGTCTATACATGTAAAAACTAGCTATGTTCTACATTGGTGATGGTTCGACATTGATGCTTCTGACGTTAAGCATTTAGGCCCTTATGCCATGGTTGTTAAGTATGATTTCAATCCATATTGTTGTGATTTTTTTAATGTTGATCTATAATGTCTTTGTGAAATACTAGTACATGTGAGCTATCATATCACTGTTGAAATATTTTGAATAATATATACTCAACATAAGGAAAAATCATAACTTCCTAATATGAAAATACATGAGTCATTGGCGCGTTAAGTACACTTAGCGGAATAGGGAACAAAAGGTGGTCTTCACTTTGAAAAAGTAAGGGCAAAATCACAATCTGAAAAAAATGAGGGCAAAATCACAATTAGCTCTCAAAACAAGGGTAAGAACAAAATTGCCCCTTTTCAAAAATATGAGCAAATATTGTCATTGAGCTCATATATAGGAAAAGTCATTTATAGGGTTGAAAATGGAGTGGATGCAGACGAATAATGGCTTTACCATATCTGTATCCGCTTTTTTTTAATCGGATACAGATATGGATACAGATAGTATTAAAACGGATCGGATATTGAATCGGAAACGGATATTAATAAAATGGATAGTACCGAATCGATAATAGCAGGAAGCAGTGCGTAGTGGCTATTGTTCCAAAAAGCGGCGGTCTAAGGCCAAGTCAGACTCATTTGGTGGCTCGGCTTAAGATGCAAAGGAGGCAACGAGTATGTGTACATGGGTTTGCACATAACGTTACAACAACTTTGAGATGGTGAATGCCATATTCACCAAAGTTGGAGTTTATTACAGTTGATATTGAATGTTTGTACGAGTAAAGTTTATAGTTGGACTCTAATTGTAATAGGAATGGACGAATGGTAGGTTAGAGTTTTTGTCGAACTTTTTCTTGCCCTATATAAAAGGCACACCTTAATGTAACCCATAACAACTAAAGTAGTGATGTAGACACGCATGGGATCATGGCGACATGTAGTCAGTGACCTAGGTGACCAATATGTTTGGTGTTGGGAGGGGAGACCATAATCATTGTCCTGCAAATGTAAGTGGGAGAAAAACTATGCATTGTCCTGCAAATGTAAGTGAGAGAAAAACTATGTTACCAAACATCATACCTTCAATGTTGTTTCAAGATTGTATGTTGTTTGATTTACGATGATGATTTACGCGGTGACCAATATGTTTGGTGTTGGGAGGGGAGACCATAATCATTGTCCTGCAAATGTAAGTGAGAGAAAAACTATGCATTGTCCTGCAAATGTAAGTGAGAGAAAAACTATGTTACCAAACATCATACCTTCAATGTTGTTTCAAGATTGTATCTTGTTTGATTTCTGACAGTGAGGACGGCTCATGGGGACGCCGTTCGAGTTTGGCCTTAGAACAACAAGTTCATGGTTTAGTGATGACAATTTGGCCTATGGACAACCAACTCTTGGTTTAGAGATGACGTCTCCGAAAACTTGGTGTTGTAGAGAGGGAACACCCATCCCCTATGAATCTGGAGTGAGCAAACCAAAGGAGCAACAACCTGAGGGACCTTCGCCTCTCGCGAGCGAGGCAGGCGCGAACCGAAGGATAAAGGTGGTCTCGAGGGGAGCCAGCTGCCCTGCGGAGCCGACGCGAATGGACGGAGTTTCCTTGACCGCCAAGAAGCTCGAGGACAGCCAATACCATGGGCCCCACAGGTGCTAGGATTTGTATCATTTGGCAGTATGATGTTAGAAAGGAAAGTAACAACCTGCCCCCCTGTAATGCTCATGTAACCCTTCTTTAACCAAGGCAATCGGGGCATTTAGGTCATAGCCCCTGACCATTAACTCTTCAGCCCCCACACTAGGGAGCAGGTGAAGGACCAAAAAGTCAAGAAGTCTTTTCCTAGATAAGATTTCTTGGCCCTTGCTTTATCCACTGTCGGGAGGGCTGTGCAAGGAAATTGTAAGAAGCCCTCTATTATAAATAGAGGCATCGTACCCACCTAAAGGAGATAGATCAATTTTGAAGGCTAGACACTATTGTTGAGCTCTAATTCCCTTCAGTCCCCTGCAATAGCCTTAGGCCATCTTCGCGATGCAACTCCATTAGTAAGTTATGCAGCTCAAGACCAATAACACTTGGATTTGGCGGGACGATGTCGATCTCGTTGGGCGGTACGATATGAAACAACCATAAATAAATATTTTAAACATTTTATTTTCTCATACAAAACATTTCTTTTGCTTTGTGAACCAATTTGGTGGTCTTTGTGAACACTAGTGAAAAAAGTTGAAACATTTTACTTCTTTCATGAAATATTTATTTGTTCTTTATAAAAAAGGCAAAAAATATATGAAACATTTGTCATTCTTTTGAAACATTTGTTGGGATGGCTCGAAACATATCTATTATATATATAAAGGAGGGGAAAAAGAAGCCACCACGTTCGTCCACATCATCCAAATTATTTCAGCCGTTCGATCAACGGTGGGACCAAATTATAACGGCCAAGATCAAACAAGGAAATTCTCACATAAATCAAGAAAAAAAATAAAAGATCTATGCCGTTGATTTTATGGGGCTGGATTATAATGGCTTAGATTAAAAGAAGAATATTAGTAATTCGGATTAAATACTAAAGATGATATAATATGGTTATTTTATCCGTTCAATCAAGCTGTGAGACCAAATTATAACAGGATAGATTAATTAAAGAAAAAAGATCTATGTTATATATATAAAGGAGGGAAAAAAAGCCACCACGTTCCTCCACATCATCCAAATTATTTCAGCCGTTCGATTAGTCTTTGGGACTAAATTATAACGGCCAAGATCAATCAAAGAAATACTCACATAAATCAAGAAAAAATAAAAGATCTATCTTAGTTGATTTTATGGGGCGGATTATAACGGCTTAGATTAAAGAAGAATATTAGAAATTCGGATTAAATACTAAAGATGATATAATATGGTTATTTTATCATTCAATCAACTGTGAGACCAAATTATAGCAGGATAGATTAATTAAAGAAAAAAAGATCTATGTTATATATATAAAGGAGGGGAAAAAGAAGCCACCACGTTCCTCCACATCATCCAAATTATTTCAGCCGTTCGATTAGTGGTGGGACTAAATTATAACGGCCAAGATCAATCAAAGAAATACTCACATAAATCAAGAAAAAAATAAAAGATCTATGCCGTTGATTTTATGGGGCCGGATTATAACGGCTTAGATTAAAAGAAGAATATTAGAAATTCGGATTAAATACTAAAGATGATATAATATGGTTATTTTATCTATTCAATCAAGCTGTGGGACCAAATTATAGCAGGATAGATTAACCAAAGAAAAAAAGATCTATGTTATATATATATATATATATATATATATATATATATATATATATATATATATATATATATATATAATGGAGGGAAAAAAGCCACCACGTTTATCCACATCATCCAAATTATTTCAGCTGTTCGATCAACGGTGGGACCAAATTATAACGACCAAGATCAATCAAAGAAATTCTCAACTAAATCAAGAAAAAAATAAAAGATCTATGCCGTTAATTAATTTTATGGGGCCGGATTATAACGGTTTAGATTAAAAGAAGAATATTAGAAATTCGGATTAAATATTAAAGATGATATAATATGGTTATTTTATCCGTTCAATCAACTGTGGGAGCAAATTATAACGAGATAGATTAATCAAAGAAAAAAAGATCTATGCGGCTTAGATTAAAAGAAAATATTAGAAATTTATATTAAATACTAACGTTGATATAATATATTAGAGATAAACTCTAAATCCGATCTGATATCTTAAAGATAAATTATGAGTTAGAGATAAACACTATGTACCAAAACAAATCTAGCCGTGCAAACACGCGGGCCACCTCGCTCGTTCATAATTATGCTACGAAATATTTCTCACGTAGTCCAAAAAATTGGTAAAAAGAGTATCTAAAACATTTTATTTACATTTATTTACTTTGTGAAATACTTGCTCACATGAATTGAAAACATCTTGGACTAAGTGCTAAAGTATATGTTCCAGACGTTAATATAAAAATGTTTTTATCAGTATGTTTCTATGGTATTTGTTGTTCTGGTTAGAGTCTTTTTTTCTGGTGAGATCAGAAGTCCACCCTTGATTTGCTACTAGCCGACTGGGAGCTTACTTGCAACATGGGCATGTTCAACGCGGCACCAAACCGTGAACCAAACAGGACCTTTATATATCTCTTCTTTTGAGATTACAACTTTTTAAAACATATTTCTCCTTACGTTCTTTTTTATTTGTCTCCGTTAACTTTTCAAACATGTTCTTTAACCATTCGTCTTATTAAAAAAGTATTTAAGCATCATTTACTTGTTATGTTTTATTTTATCATTAAAGTTACTTTAAGTATGACTTATATTTTTGCATATTTGTACTAAAATTTTGAATTAGACAAATGGTCATAGGGCATGCGCAAAAGTCAACAACGATAAATAAAAAACAACGGAGTGAGTATGACGGACATCAATAATAGATACAATCCTGAGTTCCCCCCTCCACCTTGCCGAGAACGTATCCTGTGCAAACGGCCTTCCCATGCAAACGTCGTGCAAACCAACTAGCAAAAGTCATGAAAAATTCTGAAAAAAATCATACACATACTTCAAGTCATACTCCACCTATATATAAAATTTCAAGTTCAAATTCGCTATATTTTAGCAGTAACAAAAAAGAGAAAATTCTGACTGTGCTTTAAATATAACGAATTTGAACTTGAAATTTTATATATAGGTGGAGTATGACTTGAAGTACGTGTATGATTTTTTTCCGAATTTTTCATGACTTTTGCTAGTTGGTTTGCACGGCGTTTGCACGGGAAGACCGCTTGCACAGATATGTTCTCCACCTTGCCACGTGGCTCGCTCCTCGCCTGCTGCCTAGCCCAGCGCTTCCTGCATGCTGGCTCGCCCGGCTCGCCACGTGCCTCGCTGCTCGCCTCGCCTGGCCTCGCTGGCGTCGCTCTGCCTTCGCCAGCGTGGCTCACAAAGCGCCCGCCGCTCCTCCCTTACCCGCTTCGCTCTGCCTCGGTTTTTCCTTGTGGCGTCGTGAAGCTGGCTGCTGGTTTGCTGCTATTAGGATCACAATCATAAGATGCCAAATTAAGTGAGCACAAATCATATTAAAAGTTGTTTCTAAAATAATCGTAATAAAATTTGCACTATAGACAATATGATGCCTTTGCCACAGATGAATTTTATATTTAGAGTTATATTATAACCTTTATTGTATCAGTCACGTGCTATTATTGGTGCTCCTCCTCATCAGATATCCTAAACTTTGGTTGAAAAGGAAGTAAGATAGAAACAAAGGAAAAATAAAACCGCCGAACAAAACCAGTGATATGGTGAAATTTATCTTGGGTCCTGTTGAGATGCAAAACGAGGTCCTCACCAACTGAGCAAAGGGAATACGTCATGTGAGCTACGCATTCGGAATTTTTTACTGTAGTAGCATCAATTTAATTCAAAAATAATAAAATAATTTCCCTTTTAATAAAATTAAAAAAATAGCCGCCTGGCGCCCGCTGAATGGGCGGTATTTATGAATCGCCCATTCAACGGGCGCTTATAGACCTGCACAGCTAATAACGCCTAACCAGCGGGCGTTTAATACCTGCAACGGCTCTGGTTGTGGGCCCGGTAAAAATCGCCCGTTCATCGGGCGTTTTATGTACTGTCGCATAAAAACCGCCCGTTGGGTGGGCGTTTAAGGCGTGCGGGAATAAATTGCCCGTTGGACGGGCGCTAAATCGCCCCATTTACCTCGCGCGCCGGCGCTGGATCGGCACAGTGACCATTTGCGCGCTGCCGGCAGAGGAAAAAAAGGAGGAGAGGAGAAAGAGAGAGGGAAAGGAGGAGGAGGAGAGGAGAAAGGGAGGGAGAAGAGGAGGAGGAAGAGAGGGAGAAGAGGAGAGAAAAGGAAGGTAATTTTTAAACCCTGTCGTATATTTATTTCGCAATATTGCAAAACAAGGTAGGTTAGCAATATTTCGTTTAAAGCGTAAATTTAGCGATTAGGTTCCGATAATAAGTACCTGTATTTTATGTAATTTTTATATACATTTGATTTAGAGGTTTACATTAGAATAATATTCCGATATGTTTTTTGTATGAGTATGTAAATGAGTTTTAGGATTTAATGTTTTATAATATATGCGGTAGTTTGTAGTCTATAGTTAGGGTTATAACTAGGGTTGTAAGGGAGGGCAATACGTTGATTTAATGCGTATGTTAATTTTGCTTCAGTTTGCGGTTAGGGTTTATAAATATAGAGAACATGTGTAGGTCTGTCGTTAGGGTAGTAGCGGGCTCGATTTATATGAAGCATAATGCACGTAGGTTTAAGCATAGTACAAGGGATTAAAAGCGATAAATCTTTAAGATGTTTTTGTCGGTACAAAAAATAATTTAAAATTTATTAGTAGTTCATTTTGTTTTTGTACAGGGTCAATGGGAGAAAGAAAATATTTTAATGTTCATTACGGACAAGGGGATATCAATTTTGGTCCAGACGGGGTAGACCTATCTATGTTCCGGTCAGTGATGTTGGGGATATCTAGGCCCACGGAGAGAACGTTAGCAGGGCTTGAAAATTGGTCATAAGGACGTTTAAAATTAACCACAAGAATATGGTGCGGATATCGGTATTTTGCTAGCCATTACAACGGAAAGACCTTATTGGGAGTTGCTACCAATAAAGGCAACCCAGCGGATGGAGGCGTTATGTCGAGATCGCCACCGAGCGAGGACACCACTAGCACTTCTTGTTTAGGCCAAATCTGAGGAACAAAATGAAGAAGCTTCGCATCAACCTGTCGAAGGAGCTAATGTAGTGCAGGGAGAGGTGCAGGAAGATGGTGACGACACTGAGCATGTGGTGCAGGTGGAGGAGCTGGAGGAGAGAGGGGATGGATCAAGTGAGCAACAAACAACACAGGAACCCATAGGTGCGGCAGATGAGGGGGAGTATATTGAAGCTATAGTTGCGGAGATGGAGGCTGAGGATGCTGAGCACGAGCAAGTCCCTGAGGAAGATGTGTCAGACGATGAGAGTCCCGGTGGCTTTCAAAATATCGTGCCGGTCGAGTGGAACTCATCAAACTTTGCAGAGCTATCTATCCGAGAAGACACTCAAACAGGCTGGGAATACCACCAGAACGAGGTGACACAAGGAGCGACATACACCTCGAAGGAAGAATTGCTGACAGCCGTGAAGATTTGGGCATTATCACTTATGAGAGAATTCAGGGTTGTAAGGTCTAGCCGAAGTGTGTACGATGTGGTGTGTGTTGTTCCCGGTTGCCCTTGGCGTGTGTATGCCTTTAAAGAAAAGTGGGTGGAATACTGGGTATGTTCAATAGTGAGGGAGCATAATTGTACGGTGACTGAGGTCAGACAGAAGCACAGGAATCTAACATCGACAATGGTGGCACATATAATGCAGGCTCAAATAGCAGAGAACGTGAACTACGAGCCTCGGTCTATCATTCGAGCCATGGAGGAACAATTTCAGTACACTATTCCGTATGCAACTGCTTTTAGGGCAAAGCAAAAAGCATTAGAGATGAGGTTTGGAACATATGAAGCATCTTATGCGAATATGTCATCCCTGTTGGCGGCCATAGCTAGAAGAAATTTGGGTACATATTATGATTACAAAGAGATGGAGGCAGAGGGCGATGATATTGGAAAGTTAGATTCTGCGGCGGTTTTCTTTGCCTTGGGGCGATGCATCGAGGATTTCAAAATTGTCCTCCAGTTCTATGTGTTGACGGAACATTCCTAATCGGCAAGTATAAGGGCAAATCGATTGCAATCGCCGTTGTCGGGAACAACCAGATTCTGCCAGTGGCATTTGCTTTTGTCGAGGGTGAGAATACGGAGAGCTGGTACTGGTTCTTAGAGCGGGTGAAGCATGCGGTTGTTGTTGGCAGATCAGATGTTTGTATAATTCATGACAGACATCTTGGATTGTTGGCGGCGATCGAAGAAATTAAGTTTAGCTCGACCATCGAGCGCTTTCGAAGGGCGGACATACATACCGTGGTGCATGAGACATATGGGTGCCAATTTCTTTAGCCAGTTCAAGAGAAAGCACTTAATGAATCTGTTCAAGCGATTGTGTAAGCAAAATCAGCAGCGTAAGTTCAATCGGCTTTGGCAGACTTTGGATGAGCTGACGACGAAGCATACCAGAGAGGCTGGGAACATCAGGAACAGAAGAATTACAAACTTTTCTGAATGGATTGAAGACTGTCCGAAAGAGAAGTGGGCATTGTTGTATGATTCAGAAGGCCGTAGATACGGGATCATGACGACAAACTTGACGGAGGTATACAACTGGGTCATGAGAGGGACCAGGGCACTGCCGCTCGTAGCAATTGTCGAGGGGATTCTGCATCGAATATGCAAGTATTTCATGGACCGGTATCGAGAAGCCTCAATTGCCATGTCTGACAATCGGTTGTTCTTTTCTGGGGTTGTGACAAAGTACATCATTGAAAAGGTTAAGAAGCCACAGCTACACTCACCTCACGCAATGGGTACCGACGAGTTGAGGTATGAAGTTCAATGCATGGATAGGGCTCGGCTTGGGCGTAAACGTCAGAGGAACAGACATGAGTGCATTCTTGCTGATGATGAATGCAAGTGCTCCTGTCGTAAGCCGAAACTTTTACATAAGCCTTGCTCTCATGTACTTGCAGCGGTGTCGATGACAAATCAATCAACATACAATTATGTTTCTCAGTATTACAGGAAGGAAGCTATACTCCACACTTGGCATGCTGAGATATACGGGTACGGTATGTACGGGTCTTTCACTGACCCAGTTGGACCAAACTGTAGGCATGTCCCGGATAGGAATAAGCTGAAATGCAACTTAGGACGCCGAGTGCATCGACGTATTCGAAATGACATGGATCGGTCCGAGGCGTATGGCCCCGTGAAGATATGCAAGCAAGTGCAATGAGGTCGACCACACGCATTAAAAAACAGTAACAATCCCAAAGAGTGGAATGTACGATTTCGAGGCTGGACCTTCAGGGTCAGCACATGATGGTCGACGTCCTTTCCGTTGACTGGACATGTAATGTAATGCGGCGAAATTTGTAATATTTATATTCGTGGATGTCATGTTGTAACGAAATAACATTTCAGTTGGGCTTCTCACCATGTATTGTAATAATGCTATATCCGTTGCAGACATGCACTATGTACGATGAGGAGTCTTTGTCATATTAAAATTTGTGTTATCTGCATTTGAAAGTGTGGTAATCCGTAATTTCATTTTACATTGATCTGTACGTCGCTGTAAAAGATTTTATTAATTCGTTAATTTTATGTAATGCAGGTGCTTCAGCATGGCGGACGAGGGTGGCGGACAGCAGGCCGATCGTCTTTTGGATCCCTCTGTGGACCAAAGGCATCGGTCGCGCAGGAGTGCCGTTGAGGGGCGTCCGCTCCCAGCCTTTCGTCCTAGAGTACCGAAGGAGCTCCTGACTATCGACGCCCGCTGGGTTGACAGGTGAGGAAAAAATTGTATATTGCTTAATGAAATTTTACGATATCTTATTTATTATGGATATGTAGGTTACGCCTTACCGCTTACTCCCGGTGTGCCGGATCTTTGGAGGCGATCGCCTCGAGGAGCGACAGCCCTTCCGCGTCGGCTTCAGCAGACACGTTACGCTTCGACAGTCTTTGCTTGCTGCTCTCGTCGGCCGGTGGAGGCCGAGACCCACACCTTCCACCTTCCTGTGGTGAGTCGCCCCACCCTGCTGTGATGTGTCCTATATACTAGGACTTCGCGCGGGTGACCCAGTGGTGGTCAGGACGTGTCGCCACTTTGGCGTCTTGAATGATGGCCCATACGCCAATATCCAACGGGCGGCGGGTTACCGAACTACTGTGCCCATTCCAAATTCGGAGACGCATGGGCCGACGAAGAGGTGGATACTGCAGTTTACGGTAAGAGGCAAATTCTAAATGATATTCTTTCTAATCAGGTGACGTCATGCATAATACCTTGTTAAACTTTTAACGGTGGAGATCATCCACCGTGAGGCGAGGCGAGGCTACGATGTCCGGACACCTCGAGGCGTACCTGCTTTGGCTGTTCGGCACGTGTTGTTTTGCAACACGTCCGGGAATCTGATGGACAAGTTTCTTCTTCCAGACGCCCGAGCGATCGCCGACTCCAGGGGAGACCAGTACCGCCTTCTGACGCTTGGGCTTCGCGGTGCTTGCGGCTACTTACAGGTGTGTGCGATCGCGTGTGCAAAGGAGGAGGCGGAGTCACGATCACAGTCGTCCATCGCTACTCCGCTAGGGTCGTATGAGAGGATCGCCGTCGGTCGACCTCTCATGGATCACAAGCAGGTGTCTGGCGGCGTTTACTACCACGAGACCGAGGAGGATAGACCTACGATGGGGTTCTTGTGGTTTCGCCGACGGGTAATGAAATAATCATACTTTCGATTAGTCATCCTATATAATTGATATTCTGTAATTTAACAATTTGACCAATTTTGCAGCCGACGTGGGCTCACGTCACACCCCACAGGGACTACCCGGACTACGTTCGGATGCTGGACGAGCTGCAGGACCACGACTTCCAGTGGACGCCCTACCGGGACGACCTCGTCGAGGCTCGTGCACCTTTTGGCCTGTCGTCGCTCTATACGCGTGACTCCGAGTACTGGCTTACGAGGAGTACTCACCGCACAGGGTGATGCGCCAGTTCGGGCTCCGACAGGAGTTTCCCCTACCAGTCGTGCACACCGTTCCCCGTCACGTTCACCAGTACGTTCGATACATGTGCTTTCTTGACAATTTTTGTTATTATAGTGTCATGGTCTAAACATTTAATAATGCTGTAGGGTCACCAGATGAGGCCAGAGTGCCGGCGCTCTTTGGGCTCCTGCGATGGTCCCATGGGTGGAAAAGTGGGACCAAGCACTGGAGGATCTCGTCGACGAGGACCGGGAGTACGACGAGAGCACGTTCGACGCGTACCTACGGTGGTACGTACCCGCTACACGCACTCGTGTCGGATACACGCCTCCTACGGAGATCGTGCACGTACCTACCGTCTCCGACACGTACCCTCAGCACCACCCACAGGCTGCATATCAAGCGGTAACATTTCTATCTCGCACGGATAATTTCTAGTATGTCTGCATCATAGAACTTACATTTGTGTGGGATGTCGTGTTTTCGATAATTGTTGAACAGCATGACCTCGTACGACTGTCCGGCTTAGAAGCGCGCCATGCCATGGAGCGCATCCAGACGGGTATTCAGATGACGACAAGCGAGGTCTTCGAGTCCTTCAGGAGGATTTACGAGAAGTGCACGCGACCATGACGTCGACGTCTGTTGCGCGATCCAGCGCCTCGCTTCATACCTCTGGCCCCCTGCACTTCGTACTCCGGTATAGTCAGGCAAACATATTTTTTCCCTTCAACACGCACGTATGAATTATAATAATTAAATATACGTCGCGTGCAGTCAGCCAGCGTCCCCGTGCTCCAGCACCGAGTGTCGTAGGGCCGTCCGGAGGCTTGCAGGGGTCTTCTCGGCCCTCAAGATGCGTGCGGGTCGTCCGGAGGCTTCGAGGTCTTTTTCGCCCTCAGACGCGTCCGGGTCGTCCGGAGGCTTCAGTCTTTTTCGCCCCTCAGACGCGTTCGGGTCGTCCGGAGGCTTCTAGGGGTCTTTTCGGCCCCCTCAGGACGTTCGCGGCCCAGTCCGTCCTTCTGTGGACGTGCCAGGCTCGTCCACTCAGGCGGCCTCTGCGTTTCACGGGTCGTTCAGGCCACCTTCTGCGCCCACATATGATGGTTAGTTCTGCTGTTTTCATTTTCGATAGTCGCGTATGTGATCATAATTACAAATAAACACATTGCAGATCCTGCGTACACCTCGACTTGGGACAGCCCAGAGGCGGGCGCCGAGATGCGTCACAGCCCTCTCGTCGAGCCACCGGTGTACCAGAGCAGTCCTCTCCCAGCGGACTACTCGGACTACTTCTACGGGACTCAGCAGGAGATAGGGCCGTCACAGTTGTTTGAGGCACCTCCTGTCACCTCGCAGCAGTCGCAGCCAGAGCATGCGACGCCGGAGCCACAGCCCCGACCGCAGCGACACGTCGGGGCCCCGGACCGCTTCACTTTTCCCTCTACACAGCTCGGACGTGCGCGCAAGTCTCAAGCTGATGGTTCTGTTATGGGTGTGAAGCCTAAGAGGGGGCGTCCGTAGGATGTATGTTAGTATATACCTTTTGTGTGTTGTTAGTATCGCTACTATGTCACTTTTCATATTGTGTTGTTATTAATTTGTTTATGTTATTTTATCCACGCTCGACTGTAGACTGCAATGTTTAACGCTCGACGACGTAGCGTCCGTCGTGCATTCGTAACGCAGTCATAAATAACGCCTAAAATGCCTTCGATATTTCCTATTATGGAAAACACATCGCAATTGAACTCATAGATTAAATACATAACAAGTCGCATGAACATCAATGATACAACCATTGTAGCATAAGGCCGTCACTCTGAAATACCTACTATTTTACATGCATGGCCATGGCTGTGTAAAAGGGTAGTGGCATTCGCATGAACACCACGTGGCTGAACATTGAGAAGTCGCTTCCCACGTTGTGTCAAAGTACCCTGGATATTGTTGTTGCATGACCGATCTTCGCCGAAGAACTTCTGCGTTCGGTGTGCTGGGGTAATGGCATCCACAGAGGCATGAGGTGTCACTACAAAAACGAGTTGGGATGTAGTGTTGATCGAGAACCATGCGGTTTGACGGCTCCGCATTTGCCGGCGGCTGTTGGCGACACCTCTGAGGACGCTGCTGAGTTGTTTGTCGGCGATGGTCAGAGTGCACGAGCCGCTATTCAAGCGATCTATCTTTGCGTGGAGGCTTGCGATGTAAAAATATGCGCGCCGGGTAAGGCTCATCCATCCACATAGTCCATCCACAGTAACATCCGGAATCTGTGAGTTCAATTGATATACTTAGTCCGCATTACCAGATCTATGACGGAAATTAAGGACGATACTTACGTTGTAGTCCGGCACCGGTAGAATCTCGACCGGTGAAGCCTTCATGGACGTGGTCGAACCATCGCACAACGGCAGGTTACCACATCGACATTTCGGCCATAGCCATATTGAAGCATAGTTTCGATCTCTCAGGAGGGCTGGACCATCTCTCCAGTCGTCGTAGTCCAACACACGCATGCCGGATGCAGACGGACGAGCATGCTCTCCTGGACCAAATGACTCCCACCAGGTATCAGGAATGAACGGACGTGTGGAAGGACCCCAGCTTGCCATGGTGTATGTGAGGTTCTGCGGTTCGAATTTTATGGAGGCATGATATTTATAGATAGAAGGGGTACCATACTGTCACGGTGAGAAGCGATGAATGTTAAATATTTTTAAATCAATAATTCACGTATACTGTTCGTGAAATTGACCAGTCACTGTCAACACTGTTAATCCCACCTCTTTCTCTCTCCGTCGGTGCAAACATGTCCTTCCGCGTGTCCTATCTCTCTCCGTCGATGGACATTGCAGCCGAAAGCGACGTGACAGGACGAGTAGCAACATGATTCTACACAATGCTTATACACAGTGTGAAAGCGACGTGACAGCACAAAGGGGCAAAAGCTGCTCACACAGTGTTTGTACACAGTGCTTATACATAGTGTTTGAAAAGCAGCTTGTCGCCCACGCCCTGGTACGAATGCGATGTCAATTTCCTTTAAATGGAGCACCCGGTGCCCACGAATCTCGCACCGCACTAAGACCCATAGCACATATCTAGTTTTTGAACACTCGTCACTTGCACAACAACTGTACCTTCAATCGTTTCGAAGGTGGTCTCTTATTTCAATCCATTTAATTGTGACTATATTTTTGATTTTATTATGTTCAACCTGCTTATATGTGTGTTCTATGTGTTTGATCGTCCTCCTTATGTGTAGTACATGGATAACGTGCATACTACTACTCGTCCATTTGTGCCACCTAGATGGTGGCTTTCATATGGCCCAGGAGTTCAAGCACACGCACCCTCTGAAGATTTGCCGATCATATCGAGAGCTCACTACAACACAAATCCTACGATGCTTAGAGATCCAGAGTTCTATAGAGGATGGCCGCGGTGCCTCCACGGGATCGATACGGTCGTGCAGATTTATGATCGTGTTGCAGATGGTTTTACGGGCCGTAGGTTTTACCGATGTCCCATGTTTGAGGTGCGTTTACCATCAAAATTAACCTTATTACGTTACAAAAAAGTTATTAACAATATACTCTACTTTTCGCAGACACAAGATTGTGGCTTTACAAAATGGATGGATGATCCATATCCCATGGCTGCATCTACATACATAGACTATCTACACGAAAGAATACAGCAGTTACAGCATCGAGTAAATGGTCTATTGAGTGTGCAAGCGACAGAGTGGGAGAGAATGCGATTAGTTCTTGATCCACAATTTGAGGCGAACCCCCCATGCACCAATTATAAATGCCTTTGTGGATGTCACTACCCGACAAATCCGAACGAATTTAGGCGCTAAAGCGAAATAAATTTCGGAGGAGTACGGGCACATCAAGATCCGATCAGAGAAAACCTTTCATGCAGCACTCGGTGGTGCATTTGTCTATGTCATTTTCCAGATCAACTGCCTTAATCGGATGCGTACTTGTATTCCGATCGAAGTCAAAAAAAAAATAAAGTGTCATTTTACCTTCTCCTATCATTCTCGGTTGTCACCGTCAAATTTTATGGTTTTTCAGAACCGATGAATAAATATTAAAACAAATTGATTAACGTCATACAAGTCATGGCACGTATGATACATAAAACAACGTTGTTTCTTTCTTCCCTGCGCACGCCTCGGCTCAACCCGCGCCTCGGATTCCTTCGCCTTGAAGTGCTTGCCGTGCAGGTCTTCAAGTGCGTGCCGGAATCAGCGGGCTGCATGCAGAAAAGGCCGATTGCTGGTGGGATGTCACTGCCTGTCTGCCAGTTACGTCAATTCATGTCATGTCATGTCTCGTTAAACATGCGTTTAATTTAATAACAAAGTAATTACCCTTAATAATGATAATGTCATAACGCTATCGTATTTGATAATGTCAAAAAAAGAAGGGAATTCAATAACAGAATGGTGCGTAACTTATTCTAATTTTATAAATATTTTTCCATTCACGTTAAATTTTAGAAAAATATTTCGGTCCCATCTATACATTTTCTTTTTCTGCGCCTTTTACTTCATTTTCTAGGCCGTGCGGCATAATCGGCGTGACATGCTGCTCTCGATGGCTTCCGCGCCATGGAACGCTTATCTGTCTTTGCCATTGCGACATAACTAATCTCCATTAATCTCTCAGGTTTTGATGGCAGTGGTGGGGGGGTGCTAGGAGGGGGGTGACTGACATATAAAACGCCTGCTGGATGGGCGATATTTATAAAGCGCCCGCTGGACAGTCGCTATATATGAAGCGCCCGGTGGACAGGCGCTATATATGAAGCGCCCGCTGAACGGGCGAGATTTAAAAAACGCCCGTTGTACGGGCGTTTTATAATCAATCGCCTACTCCACGGGCGTTTCAAAATTAACGCCCGATCAGCGGGCGCTGAGATGCTATTTTTTTAATTTTATTAAACGGGAAATTATTTTTTTAATTTTGAATTAAAATAAAGCTAGTACAGTAATAAATTCTACGCATTCAACCTGCTTTTATTTGGTGGCCTACCACCCAAAAATCCAAGCCCGGGCAACGGCCCACCCAGCCTTAATGGTGGGTTCGTCCCTTGTTACAGCTTCAAATTTATATTTTTTTACCAACCATACACTGCAAGTAAGGTGGAATTAGGGAGGAATCGGGTGGGTATTACCGGGCATGTGTGAGCCATATCCATACCCGATATCCGAAGATATTATCCAAGCCTGGACCCGATTCTATCTACGGGTACATATGCATACACATACCCATACCCGGCGGGTACCCGATACCCAACAGGTACCCATATCCGTACACTCCAGAGTTACTAAATATAGAACATTAAATCACATAGCAACCAATTAGCCAATTATATTTTCATTAAATATGTGTCGCTAACATTTGAAGTCACAGCTACTAATTACTAAATCACATACTATAAACAACTATTTTTAATTATTTCGGGTATCCATTGGGTACCCACGGGTACAAAACAATACCCATGCCCATACCCGTTGATTTCGAGTACCCGTACCCGAAAATCCATGGGTAAGAAATGACATCCATACCCGGACCCATCGGGTCGGGTATCCGCAGGTACCCGAACCCGTGGGTATTATTGCCATCCCTAGGTGGAATGGAGTTAAGTCTGAGCGAGCCAAGCTTGTTCATGCTCAATATTATTTTGTAAGCGAGCTGGCTCGACTCAGGCCACATGGATGGAAGTTAAAAAGGCTGCTCGGCTCGTGTTCGATAAAGCTCATGAGCGGCTTGCAAGCGCCATGACTTATTAGAAGTGCAAGTGACAAAGGAAGGAGATGCCACTAGGATGGATTGTGATTTTACCTCATTTTCTGATTGTGATTTTGACCTTTTTTCTAATTGAATCACCCACACTCCTTATTCTTAACTCCGCGCTTAGGGCCACCTAAGCGACGCAACGGAAACAAAACACCGCGAGGCTTGAATTTGATGTCTCGAGTGAGTATGTAATAGTTGCATAGTGTTACTTGCTTTTGTTAATTCTATATCGGTGTTTTTGTTATACATATATGTTTATGGATGCATGGTCTATACATGTAAAAACTAGCTATGTTCTACATTGGTGATGGTTCGACATTGATGCTTTCGACGTTAAGCATTTAGGCCCCTTATGCCATGGTTGTTAAGTATGATTTCAATCCATATTGTTGTGATTTTTTTAATGTTGATCTATAATGTCTTTGTGAAATACTAGTACATGTGAGCTATCATATCACCGTTGAAATATTTTGAATAATATATACTCAACATAAGGAAAATCATAACTTCCTAATATGAAAATACATGAGTCATTGACTATGTAAGTACACTTAACGGAATAGGGCAAAGGTGGTCTTCACTTTGAAAAGTAAGGCAAAATCACAATCTGAAAAAATGAGGGCAAAATCACAATTAGCTCTCAAAACAAGGGTAAGAACAAAATTGTTCTTTTCAAAAAATATGAGCAAATATTGTCATTGAGCTCATATATAGGAAAAGTCATTTATAGGGTTGAAAATGGAGTGATGCGCATTTAATAATGAGTTTACTTATATCTCAGATCCGCTTTTTTTTAATCGGATACGTATATGGATACGAGTAGTATTAAACGGATCGGATATTGAATCGAAACGGATATTAATAAAATGGATAGTACCGAATCGATAATAACCTAAACAGAGTACGAGTGGCTATTGTTCCAAAAGCGCAGTGTCTAAGGCCAAGTCGACTCATTTGGTGGCTCGGCTTAAGATGCAAAGGAGGCAACCGTAGTGTGTGTACAGTGGTTTGCACATAACGTTATTAACAACTTTGAGATGGTGAATGCCATATTCACCAAAGGTGGAGTTTATTACAGCTTGATATTGAATGTTTGTAACGAGTAAAGTTTATAGTTGGACTCTAATTGTAATAGGAATGGACGTAATGGTAGGTTAGAGTTTTGGTTTAATCTTTTTTCTTGCCCCTATATAAAAGGCACACCTTAATGTAACCCATAACAACTAAAGTAGTGATGTAGACACGATGGGATCGCAGCAGATGTAGTCATGGACTAGGTGACCAATATGTTTGGTGTTGAGGGGAGACCATAATCATTGTCCTGCAAATGTAAGGGGAGAAAACTATGCATTGTCCCCAAATGTAAGTGAGAGAAACTATGTTACCAAACATCATACCTTCAATGTTGTTTCAAGATTGTATGTTGTTTGATTTCGACAGCTGATTTCTCATCGGTGACCAATATGTTTGGTGTTGGGAGGGAGACCATAATCATTGTCCTCGCAAATGTAAGTGAGAGAAAACTATGCATTGTCCTCGCAAATGTAAGTGAGAGAAAAACTATGTTACCAAACATCATACCTTCAATGTTGTTTCAAGATTGTATCTTGTTTGATTGACAATGAGGACGGCTCATGGGGACGCTGCTCGAAGTTTGGCCTTAGAACAACAAGTTCATGGTTTAGTGATGACAATTTGGCCTATGGACAACCAACCTTGGTTTAGAGATGACGCTCCTAAAACTTGGTGTTGTAGAGAGGAACACCCATCCCTATGAATGGAGGAGCAAACCAAAGGAGCAACAACTGAGGGACCTTCTCCTGAAGGAAGCGAAGCGCGAACCAAGGATAAAGGTGGTCTCGAGGAGCCACCAAGCTCATGGAGCCGACGCTAATGGACGGAGTTTCCTTGACCGCCAAGAAGCTCGAGGACAGCCTAATACCATGGGCCCCACAGTGTGCTAGGATTTGTATCATTTGGCAAGATGATGTTAGAAAGGAAAGTAACAACCGCCCCCAGTAATGCTCATGTAACCCTTTTAACCAAGGCAATCGGGCATTTAGGTCATAGCCCCTAACCATTAACTCTTCAAATTTCACACGACTAGGGAAAAGTGAAGGACCAAAAGTCAAGAAGTCTTTTCCTAGATAAGATTTCTTGGCCCTTGCTTTATCCACCGTTTGGAGGGTCGTGCAAGGAAATTGAAGAAGCCCTCTATTATAAATAGAGGGCATCGCTGATCACCTAAAGGAGATAGATCAATTTTTGAAGGCTAGACACTATTGTTGAGCTTCTAATTCCTTCACCCCCTGCAATAGCCTTAGGCCATCTTCGCGATGCAACTCCATTAGTAAGTTGTCCTGCTCTGCCAATAACACTTGATTTATGATTGACGATGTCGATCTCGCTACTGTACGATATGAAACAACCATAAATAAATATTTTAAACATTTTATTTTCTCATACAAAACATTTCTTTTGCTTTGTGAACCAATTTGGTGGTCTTTGTGAACACTAGTGAAAAAGTTGAAACATTTTACTTCTTTCATGAAATATTTATTTGTTCTTTATAAAAAGGCAAAAATATATGAAACATTTGTCATTCTTTTGAAACATTTGTTGGGATGGTCTCAAACATATCTATTATATATATAAAGGAGGGGAAAAGAAGCCACCACGCTCATTCCACATCATCCAAATTATTTCACTGCTCGATCAATCTGGTGGGACCAAATTATAACGGCCAAGATCAAACAAGGAAATTCTCACATAAATCAAGAAAAAATAAAAGATCTATGCCGTTGATTTTATGGGGCTGGATTATAATGGCTTAGATTAAAAGAAGAATATTAGTAATTCGGATTAAATACTAAAGATGATATAATATGGTTATTTTATCCGCTCAATCAACTGTGAGACCAAATTATAACGGATAGATTAATTAAAGAAAAAAGATCTATGTTATATATATAAAGGAGGGAAAAGAAGCCACCACGCTCCTCCACATCATCCAATTATTTCACTTGCTCGATTAGTGCCAGACTAAATTATAACGGCCAAGATCAATCAAAGAAATACTACATAAATCAAGAAAAAATAAAAGATCTATGCCGTTGATTTTACGGGGCTGATTATAACGGCTTAGATTAAAAGAAGAATATTAGAAATTCGATTAAATACCAAAGATGATATAATATGGTTATTTTATCTGCTCAATCAACTGTGAGACCAAATTATAACCGGATAGATTAATTAAAGAAAAAGATCTATGTTATATATATAAATGAGGGGAAAAGAAGCCACCACGCTCCTCCACATCATCCAAATTATTTCAATTGCTCGATTAGTGGTGGGACTAAATTATAACGCCAAGATCAATCAAAGAAATACTCACATAAATCAAGAAAAAAATAAAAGATCTATGCCGTTGATTTTATGGGGCCGGATTATAACGGCTTAGATTAAAAGAAGAATATTAGAAATTCGGATTAAATACTAAAGATGATATAATATGGTTATTTTATCTATTCAATCAACTGTGGGACCAAATTATAACGGGATAGATTAACCAAAGAAAAAGATCTATGTTATATATATATATATATATATATATATATATATATATATATATATATATATATATATATATATATATAATGGAGGGAAAAGCCACCACGCTTATCCACATCATCCAAATTATTTCAAATGTTCGATCAACTGGGGGACCAAATTATAACGCACTCAAGATCAATCAAAGAAATTCTCAACTAAATCAAGAAAAAATAAAAGATCTATGCCGTTAATTAATTTTATAAATGGATTATAACGGTTTAGATTAAAAGAAGAATATTAGAAATTCGATTAAATATTAAAGATGATATAATATGGTTATTTTATCCGCTCAATCAACGTGGGAGCAAATTATAACTAGATAGATTAATCAAAGAAAAAAGATCTATGCGCTTAGATTAAAAGAAAATATTAGAAATTTATATTAAATACTAACGTTGATATAATATATTAGAGATAAACTCTAAACCGATCCGACATCTTAAAGATAAATTATGAGTTAGAGATAAACACTATGTACCAAAACAAATCTAGCTGCAGTTAAACACGCCTCGCCACCAAAAAATTGCCGCTCATAATTATGCTACGAATATTTCACGTAGTCCAAAAAATTGGTAAAAAGAGTATCTAAAACATTTTATTTACATTTATTTACTTTGTGAAATACTTGCTCACATGAATTGAAAACATCTTGGACTAAGTGCTAAAGTATATGTTCCAGACGTTAATATAAAAATGTTTTATCAGTATGTTTCTATGGTATTTGTTGTTCTGGTTAGAGTCTTTTTTCTGGTGAGATCAGAAGTCCACCCTTGATTTGCTACTAGCCGACTGGGAGCTTACTTGCAACATGGGCATGTTCAACGCGGCACCAAACCGTGAACCAAACAGGACCTTTATATATCTCTTCTTTGAGATTACAACTTTTAAAACATATTTCTCCTTACGTTTTTTTATTTGTCTCCGCTAACTTTTCAAACATGTTCTTTAACCATTCGCCTTATTAAAAAAGTATTTAAGCATCATTTACTTGTTATGTTTTATTTTATCATTAAAGTTACTTTAAGTATGACTTATATTTTGCATATTTGTACTAAAATTTTGAATTAGACAAATGGTCATAGGGCATGCGAAAAGTCAACAACGATAAATAAAAAACAACGGAGTGAGTATGACGGACATCAATAATAGATACAATCCTGAGTTCCCTCTCCACCTTGTGTGAACGACTCTCGTAGACGGTTCTCTCCGTTGTAAAGAATCAGTCATGGGCTAGTTGAAAATATACATATTATTCATTTATATAATTGTTCAAATTCGCTATATTATAGTAGTAGAGAAAATTCTGACAGATTTTTTAGTATAAATCTGTCAGACTTTTCTCTTTTTTGCTGTGCTTTAAATATAACGAATTTGAACTTGAAATTTTATATATAGGTGGAGTATGACTTGAAGTACGTGTATGATTTTTTTCCGAATTTTTCATGACTTTTGCTAGTTGGTTTGCACGGCGCTTGCACGGAAGACCGCTTGCACAGATATGTTCTCCACCTTGCCACGTGGCTCGCTCGCAGCCTGCCGTCAGCTGCCTCGCCGTCATGGCTGCGCTCGGGCTCCACGTCACTCGTGCTTGCTCGCCTCGGCCGCCTCGCCATGGCGTCAGCCACAAGCCGCCAGGTGGCTCACAGCCGCCTCGCCTCGCCGCCCAAGGCTACTCCGCCGCCTCGCCTGGTTTTTCCCACATAGTCAAGGGCTGCCAAGAGGTTGCAAGGTTATGCTATTAGGATCACAATCATAAGATGCCAAATTATGAGCACAAATCATATTAAAAGTTGTTTTAAAATAATCGTAATAAAATTTGCACTATAGACAATATGATGCCTTTGCAGATGAATTTTATATTTAGAGTTATATTATAACCTTTATTGTATCAGTCACGTGCTATTATTGGTGCCCTCCTCATCAGATATCCTAAACTTTGGTTGAAAAGGAAGTAAGATAGAAACAAAGGAAAAATAAAACCGCCGAACAAAACCAGTGATATGGTGAAATTTATCTTGGGTCCTGTTGAGATGCAAAACGAGGTCCTCACCAACTGAGCAAAGGGAATATGTCATGTGAGCTACGCATTCGAATTTTTACTGTAGTAGCATCAATTTAATTCAAAAATAATAAAATAATTTCCTTTAATAAAATTAAAAAATAATACTTGGCGCTCTCGCCGAATGGGCGGTATTTATGAATCGCCCATTCAACAAGCGCTTATAGACTCAAGACAACTAATAACGCCAAACCAATGTATGCTATACACCGCAACGGCTCTCGTAGGGTCTGTAAAATCGCCTGCTCATCGGGCTTATGTACTGTCGATAAAAACCGCCTGCTGGTGCGCGCTATGCGCAAGGGAATAAATTGCCTGCTGATTCGGCGCTTAACGCCTGATTTACTCAAGCTACACGGCTACGGATCGGCACAAAGGATTATTTAAAGGCCGGCAGGAGGAAAAAAGGAGGAGAGGAGAAAGAGAGGGAAAGGAGGAGGAGGAGAGGAGAAAGGAGGGAGAAGAGGAGGAGGAAGAGAGAGAAGAGGAGAGAAAAGGAAGGTAATTTTAAACCTCGTCAGATATTTATTTCTGCAATATTGCAAAACAAGGTAGGTTAGCAATATTTTTGCTTAAAGCGTAAATTTAGCTTATTAGGTTCCGATAATAAGTACCTGTATTTATGTAATTTTATATACATTTGATTTAGAGGTTTACATTAGAATAATATTCGATATGTTTTTTGTAATGAGTATGTAAATGAGTTTTAGGATTTAATGTTTTATAATATATGCGTAGTTTGTAGTCTATAGTTAGGTTATAACTAGGGTTGTAAGGGAGGCAATACGTTGATTTAATGCGATGTTAATTTTGCTTCAGCTTATGTTAGGGTTTATAAATATAGAGAACATGTGTAGGTCTCACGTTAGGGTAGTAGCGGCTCGATTTATATGAAGCATAATGCACGAGGTTTAAGCATAGTACAAGGGATTAAAAGCGATAAATCTTTAAGATGTTTTTGTCGGTACAAAAAATAATTTAAAATTTATTAGTAGTTCATTTTGTTTTGTACAGGTCAATGGGAGAAAGAAAATATTTTAATGTTCATTACGGACAAGGGATATCAATTTTGGTCCAGACGGGTAGACCTATCTATGTTCCACAAGGATGTTAGGGATATCTAGGCCCACCTGAGAGAACGTTAGCGTGGCTTGAAAATTGGCCGTATAAGGACGTTTAAAATTAACCCTCAAGAATATGGTTCGGATATCGTCATTGCATAGCCGTGACAACGGAAAGACCTTATTGGGAGTTGCTACCAATAAAGGCAACCCATGGATGGAGGCGTTATGTCGAGATCGCCACCGAACGAGGACACCACTAGCACTTCTTGTTTAGGCCAAATACAGGAACAAAATGAAGAAGCTTCGCATCAACCTCGTCAAGGAGCTAATGTAGTGGAGAGGTGCGTGAAGATGGTGACGACACCGAGCATGTGGTGCAAAGTGGAGGAGCTGGAGGAGAGAGAGGATGGATCAAGTGAGCAACAAACAACACAGAACCCATAGGTGCGGCGATGAGGGGGAGTATATTGAAGCTATAGTTGCGGAGATGGAGGCCGAGGATGCCGAGCACGAGCAAGTCCTCGAGGAAGATGTGTCGACTACGAGAGTCCTGGCTTTCAAAATATCGTGCTTCACGAGTGGAACTCATCAAACTTTGCGTAGCTATCTATCCGAGAAGACACTCAAACAGTCGGGAATACCACCGTAACGTAGGTGACACAAGGAGCGCACATACACCTCAAGGAAGAATTGCTCAGATACCGTGAAGATTTGGGCATTATCACTTATGAGAGAATTCAGGGTTGTAAGTTCAAGCCCATGTGTACGGATGTGGTGTGTGTTGTTCTGCTGTCTTGGCGTGTGTATGCCTTTAAAGAAAAGTGGGTGGAATATCGGGTATGTTCAATAGTGAGGGAGCATAATTGTACGGTGACCGAGGCTCGTATGTATGTGAATCTAACATCGACAATGGTGGCATATATAATGCGTGCTCAAATAGCAGAGAACGTGAACTACGAGCCTCGGTCTATCATTCGAGCCATGGAGGAACAATTTCAAAGACACTATTCCAGATGCAATCGCTTAGGGCAAAGCAAAAAGCATTAGAGATGAGGTTTGGAACATATGAAGCATCTTATGCTAATATGTCATCCTGCTATGCGCCATAGCTAGAAGAAATTTGGGTACATATTATGATTACAAAGAGATGGAGGCAGAGGGCGATGATATTGGAAAGTTCGTTTCAGCTGGTTTTCTTTGCCTTTGGGGCAAAGGCATCGTGATTTCAAAATTGTCCTCCGCTTCTATGTGTTGACGGAACATTCCTAATCGGCAAGTATAAGGGCAACTCGACCGCAATCGCCGCTGACGGAACAACCAGATTCTCGCCAGCTGGCATTTGCTTTTGTCGAGGGTGAGATACGGAGAGCCGGCACGGTTCTTAGAGCGGGTGAAGTATGCGGTTGTTGTTGGCGATCGATGTTTGTATAATTCATGATGCATATCTTGGATTGTTGGCGGGCGATCAAGAAATTAAGTTTGGCTCACCATCGAGCCGCTTTTAAAGGGTTTACATACATACATGTGTGGTATGAGACATATGGGTGCCAATTTTTAGCCGCTCAAGAGAAAGCACTTAATGAATCTGCTCGCGATTGTGTAAGCAAAATCAGCAGCAGAAGTTCAATCGGCTTTTGCGCATTTTGGATGAGCCGACGACGAAGCATACCAGAGAGGTCGGGAACATCAGTGAATGTAAGAATTACAAACTTTTTCAATGGATTGAAGACCGTCTAAAGAGAAGTGGGCATTGTTGTATGATTCGTATAGGCGTCAGAGATACGGATCATGACGCACAAACTTGACGGAGGTATACAATCGGGTCATGAGGCGGACCAGGCATCGCCGTAGCAATTGTCGAGGGATTCGTGATCGAATATGCAAGTATTTCATGGACCCAGATCGAGAAGCTCAATTGCTATGTCCGACAATCGGTTGTTCTTTCTCTCGTTGTGACAAAGTACATCATTGAAAAGGTTAAAGAAGCCACTTACCTACACTCACCTCACGCAATGGGTACCGACGAGTTGAGGTATGAAGTTCAATGCATGGATAGGGCTCGCTTGGGCGTGAAACGCCGAGGAATGTATATGAGTGCATTCTTGTCGATGATGAATGCAAGTGCTCCCGCAGTAGTCGTAAACTTTTACATAAGCCTTGCTCTCATGTACTTGCAAATGTGTCGATGACAAATCAATCAACATACAATTATGTTTCTCAAGATACAGAAGGAAGCTATACTCCACACTTGGCATGCCGAGATATACGGGTACTTGATGATACTGGTCTTTCACCGACCCGCTGGACCAAACCTGTAGGCATGTCCCGGATAGGAACAAGCTGAATGTAACTTAGGACGCCGAGTGCATCGACGATTCGAAATGACATGGATCACCGAGGTGTATGCCTCCGTGAAGATATGCAAGAAGCAATGAGGTCGCCACACGCATTCAAAACCGTAATAATCCCAAAGTGGAATGTACGATTTCGAGGTCGGACCTTCGTGGTCGCTGACATGATGGTCGACGCCCTTTCCGCTGACCGGACATGTAATGTAATGCGCGAAATTTGTAATATTTATATTCGTGGATGTCATGTTGTAACGAAATAACATTTCGCTGGCTTCTCACCATGTATTGTAATAATGCTATATCCGCTGCGTATATGCACTATGTATGGCGAGGAGTCTTTGTCATATTAAAATTTGTGTTATCTCGCATTTGAAAGTGTGGTAATCCGTAATTTCATTTTACATTGATCTCACGTCACCGTAAAAGATTTTATTAATTGCTAATTTTATGTAATGCAAAAAGCCAAAGATGGCGACGAGGGTGGCGAAGACAGGGTCGATCGCCTTTTGATCTCTCGTGGACCAAAGGCATCGGCCGCAGCAGAGTGCCGCTGAGGGGCCCGCCTCCCACCTTTCGCCCCAGAGTACCGAATGGAGCCCTCGACTATCGACGCCTCACTGGGTTGACAGTGAGGAAAAATTGTATATTGCTTAATGAAATTTACGATATCTTATTTATTATGGATATGTAGTTACGCCACCGCTTACTCCCGCAGCAGCCGGATGTCGGAGGCGACGCCTCGAGGAGCGACAGTTCTTCCGCTGGGCTTGGGCAAGCAGACACTGCTCGCTCGATTGTGTCTTTGCTTGTCGCTTCGGCCGACCTGCAGGAGGCCAGAGACCCACACCTTCCACCTTCCCCGTGGTGAGAATGCCTCACCCTGCCAGTGATGTGTCCTATATACTAGGACTTCGCGCGGGTGACCCAAAGGTGGTCAGGACGGTCGCCACTTTGGCGCATTGAGCCTGATGGCCTGTGACGCCAATATCCAACAAGGGCGTCAAGTTATCTAACTATGTGCCCATTCCAAATTCGAGACGCACGGGCCGACGGAAGAGGTGGATACCGCAGTTTACCAGAAGAGGCAAATTCTAAATGATATTCTTTCTAATCAGTGACGCCATGCATAATACCTTGTTAAACTTTTTAACAAAGGAGATCATCCACCGAGAGGCGTGACGAGGCTACGGCGTCCGAGACACCTCGAGGCGCACTCGCTTTGGTCGCCTCGGCACGGGTTGTTTTGCAACACGTCCGGAATGCGCAGGACAAGTTTCTTCTTCCAGACGCCTCAGCGATCGCCGACTCCTGTGGAGACCGTGTACCGCCAGCTATTTCTCTGCGGGTGCTTGCATTACTTTACATGGTCGTGCGATCATGGTGTAAGACTTGAGGAGGCGGAGTCAGCCGATCACAGTCAGTCCAATCGCTACTCCAGCTTGGTCGATGAGAGGATTCCGCTTGGTCGACCTCTCATGGATCACAGGGTACAGCCACAAGCTACTACCACGAGACCGAGGAGGATAGACCTACGACGGGGTTCTTGTGGTTTCGCCGCCACGGTAATGAAATAATCATACTTTCGATTAGTCATCCTATATAATTGATATTCTGTAATTTAACAATTTGACCATTTTTGCGCCGACGCGGCTCACGCCACACCCACGTGGACTACCCGGACTACGCTCGATGTTGGATTTTAGCCGCAGGACCACGACTTCCAAAGTGGGACGCCTCTACCGGGACGCCACCTCGCCGAGGCTCGCGGCACCTTTTGGCCTGTCGTCGCTTTCTATACGCTGCGGACTCCGAGTAATCGCTTACGAGGAGTACTTCACCGCACGGTGGTGGATGCGCAGCTCGGTTCACGGAGTTTCTCTACCACCGCAGGCACACCGCCTCCCACGCTCACCAAGACGTTCGATACATGTGCTTTCTGACAATTTTTGTTATTATAGTGTCATGGTCTAAAACATTTAATAATGCTGTAGGGTCACCGATGAGAGGCCAGAGTGCCGGCGCTTTGGGCTCTCGCGATGGTCCCATGGTGGAAAAGTGGGGACCAAGATCGGAGGATCTCGCCGACGAGGACCGGGAGTACGACGAGAGCATCGCCTCGACGGCATTTCACGGTGGTACGTACCGCACACATCGCGAACTCGTGGTTTGATACATCGCCCCACGGAGATCGCACGCACTCTACCGCCTCCGACATCGCATTCTCAGCGACCACCCACAGTCGTCGGCAGTCGGTAACATTTCTATCTCGCGACGGATAATTTCTAGTATGTCCGTGATCATAGAACTTACATTTAAACGGATGTCGTGTTTTATAATTGTTGAACCAAAGATGACTCAGACGATCGTCTGCTTAGAAGCGCGCCCCATGCCATGGAGCGATCCAGACGGGTATCGGGATGACGGCATGCGAGGTCTTCGGGAGTCCCTGTGGAGGATTTAATAGAAGTGCACGCGACTTCGACGTCTCGATCTGCGCATATACATCCAGCCTCGCCTGCATCTACAGCGACCCCCTGCACTTCTCAGATCGCATAGTCGTAAACATATTTTTTTCCTTCAACACACGTATGAATTTATAATTAAATATACGGCCACCAATACCCCTCGCTCTAAGACCGAAAGTGTCTCGAGGGTCCGGAGGCTTGCAGGGTCTTCTCTGCCTCAAGATGCGTCTGCCGTCCGGAGGCTTCGAGGGTCTTTTTCGCCCCTCGTGACGCCCCGGTCGTCCGGAGGCTTCAGGGTCTTTTCGCCCCTCAGACGCCTCCTGGTCGTCCGGAGGCTTCTAGGGTCTTTTCGCCCTCAGACGCTCGCGCAGCGCCTCATTCTTCTCGTGGACGTGCAGGGCTCGCCCACTCAGCGGCCTCTGCGTTTCACGCGTCGTTCGTGCCACCTTCTCGCGCCCACATATGATGGTTAGTTCGCTTTTCATTTTCGATAGTCGCGATGTGATCATAATTACAAATAAACACATTGCGATCCCGCGTACACCTCGACTTGGGACAGCTCAGGCGGGCGCCGAGATGCGCCACAGTTTCTCTCGCCGAGCCACGGTGTACCAGAAAGCCCTCTCCGGACTACTTGGACTACTTTACGGGACTCGCAGGAGATAGGGCCACAGCTTGTTTGAGGCACCTCCTGTCACCTCGCAGCCGCCGCAGCCGAGCATGCGACGCCGAGCCACGCTCGACCGGCAGCGACACGTCGGGGCCCGGACCGCTTCACTTTTCCCTTTCATACGCTCGGACGCGCGCGGCAAGTCTCAAGTCGATGGTTCTCATTATGGGTGTGAAGCCTAAGAGGGGCGTCCGTAGGATGTATGTTAGTATATACCTTTTGTGTGTTGTTAGTATCGCTACTATGTCACTTTTCATATTGTGTTGTTATTAATTTGTTTATGTTATTTTATCCACGCCGATCAGAGATCGCATGTTTAACGCCGACGACGTAGCTGGCCCGTAAATGCACAGTAACGCGTCATAGCCATAACGCCTAAAATGCCTTCGATATTTCCTATTATGGAAAACACATCGCAATTGAACTCATAGATTAAATACATAACAAGTCGCATGAACATCAATGATACAACCATTGTAGCATAAGTAGTCGCCACCGAATACCTACTATTTTACATGCATGGCCATACATGTGTAAAAGGGTAGTGGCATTACATATGAACACCGTGGCTGAACATTGAGTCGCTTCCACGTTGTGTCAAAGTACCACAGATATTGTTGTTGCATGCCGATCTTCGAAGAACCTGCGTTCGGTGTCTTTGGGGTAATAGCATCCTGAGAGGCATGAGGTGTCACTACAAAAGCGTTGGGATGTAGTGTTGATCGAGAACCATGCGGTTTAATGGCTCCGCATTTCTTGGTTGTTGGCGACACCTCGAGGGTATGCTGGAGTTGTTTCTTTGTCTGGATGGTCAGAGTGCACCGAGCCTCATTCAAGCGATCTATCTTTATGGAGGCTTGCGATGTAAAAATATGCGCCGGGTAGGCTCATCCATCCACATAGTCCATCCACAAAATATCCGGAATCGTGAGTTCAATTGATACACTAGTCTGCACACCAGATCTATGACGGAAATTAGGACCATACTTTACGCTGTAGTTCGGGCACCTAGAATCTACACCAGAAGCCTTCATGGATTTAGTCGAACCACCGCACAACGGCAGGGTTACCACATCGACATTTCGCCATAGCCATATTGAAGCATAGTTTCGATCTCTCGAGGGCTGACCATCTCTCCAACCGTCAGAGTCCAACACACACGCATGCCGATGCACGGACCAGCATGCTCTCCGGACCAAATGACTTACCGTATCGTGAATGAACGGACGGTAGGACCCTGCCTTGCCATGGTGTATGAGGTCTCAAGGTTCGAATTTTATGGAGGCATGATATTTATAGATAGAAGGGTACCATATCGCACGGTGAGAAGCGGAATGTTAAATATTTTAAATCAATAATTCACGATACTGCTCGTGGAATTGACCACCACCGCCAACACCGTTAATCCCACCTCTTTCTCTCTCCGCTTGGTAAACATGTCCTTCGCGTCCTATCTTCTCCGTCGATGGACATTGCATCAAAGCGACGTGACAGATTTGAGTAGCAACATGATTCTACACAATGCTTATACACAGTGAAAGCGACGTGGACAAAGACAAAGGGGCAAAGCTCACACATGTTGTTTGTACACAAGTTTATACATAGTGTTTGAAAGGCTTGTCGCCCACGCCTCGGTACTTAATGCGGCGTCAATTTCCTTTAAATGGAGCACCCGGTGCTCACTTAATCTCGTGACCGCACTAAGACCCATAGCACATATCTAGTTTTTGAACACTGCCACTTGCACAACAACCGCACTTCAATCGCTTCAAGGTGGTCCTTATTTCAATCCATTTAATTGTGACTATATTTTTGATTTTATTATGTTCAACCCGCTTATATGTGTGTTCTATGTGTTTGATCGTCTTCCTGTGTAGTACATGATAACGTATACTACTATCATTCATTTGTGCACCTAGATGGTGGCTTATATGGCCCAGAGTTCAAGCACACGCCTCAAGATTTGCCGATCATATCGAGCCTACTACAACACAAATCCCATGATGCTTAGAGATCCGTGAGTTCTATAGAGATGGTCATGTGCTTCCACGGGATCGACATCAAGTGTAGATTTATGATCGTTGCAGATGGTTTTACGGGCCGTAGGTTTACCGATGTCCCATGTTTGAGGTGCGTTACTATCAAAATTAACCTTATTACGCTACAAAAAGTTATTAATAATATACTCTACTTTTCGCAGACACAAGATTGTGGCTTTACAAATGGATGGATGATCCATATCCCATGGTCAGAGATCTACATACATAGACTATCTACACGAAGAATACAAAGCAGCTTACATCGAGTAAATGGTCTAAGTGTGCGTTTACTTAGTGGGAGAGAATGCATTAGTTCTTGATCCACAATTTGAGGCGAACCCCCATGCACCAATTATAAATGCCTTTGTGGATGTCACACTCGACAAATCGAACGAATTTCAGGCCACAAGCTTAAATAAATTTCTGAGGGAGTACGGGCACATCAAGATCCAGATCAGAAAAATCATGCAAGACTTTGGTGCATTTGTTCATCATATTTTCCGTATCAACCCTTTAATCGGATAAGCATTTGTATTCCATCCAGTCCAAAAATAAAGTGTCATTTTACCTTTCCCTATCATTCTGTTGTAAAACAAATTTACTTTCTCACAGACGCTTTATTAAATCATATTGATTCTTCGCCTTTGAAGCGTTGGCTGCGGTGTCTTCGCGCGGTTTAATCAACTTCGGCCGCATGCGCAGTGCGTTTATTGTCAGGGGATGTCACCGCCGTCTGTCGCCGCCGCCACGCCAATTCATGTCATGTCATGTCTCGTTAAACATGCTTAATTTAATAACAAAGTATTACCCTTAATAATGATAATGTCATAACGCTTATCAGATTTGATAATGTCAAAAAGAAGGGAATTCAACAATGTAATGGTGCGAATTTATTCTAATTTTATAAATATTTTCCATTCACGTTAAATTTTAGAAAATATTTCGTCCCATCTATACATTTTCTTTTTTTCTACTTTTTACCATTTCTAGGTCGTGCCGCATAATCGGCGTGACTGCTGCCATGATATTTCGCTGCCATGGAACGCTTATCTCAGGTCGCCATTACATAACTAATTCCATTAATCTTCGTGTTTTGATGGCGGTGGGGGGTGCTAGGAGGGGTGATCGATATATAAAACTTCATTGATGGGCGAGGATGAAGCGCTCACGATGCTGACGCATGAAGATAGTTTTCAATCGCCAACACCACTCAAGATTTTGACAATGGCTTAATTTTATTAAACGGGAAATTATTTTTAAT
Source organism: Raddia guianensis (assembly GCA_036346415.1). Lineage (NCBI taxonomy): Eukaryota > Viridiplantae > Streptophyta > Magnoliopsida > Poales > Poaceae > Raddia > Raddia guianensis. The sequence continues at coordinate 4,849 of JAYEVB010000075.1, read as the reverse complement.
TTTGAATTAAAATAAAGTTAGTACAAGAATATTCCCACGAAAACACAATATGGACAGCACAAAGGTGCAACCAACAGATTCAAAGGATATACCACACTAAGATCAAATATCTAGTGTACAGATCATCAGCAAGTCATGGCAAAAAGGGATGAACTAATTAAATTCTTAACCAGTGCAGCTTCTAACTGAAATAATCACAGGATATAATTAACAGATTATATTCTCAATGCCTCAATCAAATTTTCGTCATAGAGCAAAAGGATTAAGCCCACAGTCACAATACAGCGCTTAAAACCAGAGATTTAGCCTCTAATTCAGGAATTAGATCCCCAAAATCTCTAATTGGTACACTGTACAACCAACCACAAAAGGGGAAGCCACAAAAATTCTTACTTAGCGTCGGATCCGAGCCGACAAAGAAGGCAGCGAAGAAAGGCTAAGCGCGAGCAGCTCGCTGTCCCAAAAAACAGATCGCCGAGCTACACCGTGTAACCACCGACGAGATGATCCGGAGATACGAAGCTTGTCGCCCCCACCACGAACCGAGCCGAGGTGGAGACCCGAGGAGCAGAAGGGAGCAGCACGGAGACTCGGTGCCCAAAACCCGTGGCCACCGGGTACCCAAGTCAAGGAAGGGCAGCAGCACCACCACGGAAACAACCACAAAGCCGTGAACCGACGCAGGGAGGAGCAAAGTGAGTGCACAGAAAAAGGATGGAGCTCGTGCAAGCACGTACTAAAAAACAGAGGAGGCAACCGGCTTAATAGAGAGAGGATAAGTGCGGAGGAGCAACGAACCGCGCGAGGAAGCCGGAGGATCAGCCCACGACGCCGCTGCAGCGCTCCATGAAGCCGCGAATGGCCCTGACCGCCGCCGCCAGGCCGGCAGCTGAGCTGCTGCTCGGCTCGCTTTCTGCTTAAGCAGCAATGCTCCTCTTCCTCTCTCTTATTCTCCATATGGGCCAAGGCCCAATACGGCAAAAGCCCAGCAATCCCCACCCTTTTGCCCATATTGACAAAGGTATTAACACCGATAATCTTAGTTTAATATACTGTTGTTCAACAAAGGTACCGTAATGGTTTGAACCAATGTTTAGCTATAAGAAATCCAACCCAACACAGGCAAAGGATGACTGCGCCTTGATCCAAGACCTTGGTGTGAGGGCATTCATCTACATAGCACACAGTACTAGGCTGCAAATTTGCACCTCTTGCGGGGCAGGACGTTACGGTCATGTCCTTGTATCTTTTCATGAGCTCACTAGAGAGTATACCCTATAACTCTCACGAACCGCGACCACACGGTTAGCTCATATAGGTTTGTTTCTTCAAGGGAATCCTGTTGGACAATTCCCTAGTCTTTATAAGACTCCAAAACTCATTAAGAGGTTTTAGCCTCATCCTTCCTAACAGAATAAGCACAGCAGCAAATGGGACCAAAAAGAGGTGTGCTTAACAGTACCACACAGCTTCGTTGTCCCAGAGCCTGTTTCACGGGATCTCCGCTCATTCAGGATGGGTTACCACTGTTGGTTACCACTAGTAGGGTATAAGCCCCATTCCTCTAAATGCTGCTTTGATAGTAGTTCTAAATAGACCTTTAGTAAAAGAATCAATTAGGTTACTATCCAACTGAGTGTATTCTACAATAATAACAATCGTCTCAGTCATGCCGAAAAGACTTTAAGTCTCTTTGAATGCCTAGGACTTAATGTTGTCTTTTACACCCTTTAATCAGACTATAATAGTCCAGTATAAGACAATTTGGAATCGGCTGTTCCATCACATATAGGTCAGAAATAAGCTCCTTAAGCCATTCTGCCTCCACAAGTGCTAAAATTAGACGAACTAATTTAGCCTTCCATGGTGGAGCGTGGGAAATATTCCCGACACTGCCCCACCATTTGTCACCATCAAACCACTTTAGGACTTTTGTCTCTTATTCCTCTTCAGCTCAACAAGAGTAGGCATAGCCATCTTAAGAGGAATAGAGAAAATATAGTACAAAGTATTGGTGACATTCTTATTTACTCATATTAGATAAGCATCCTTAGAGGAGCACAATTAAATGCTTTTAAAACAAAAACAGCATTATCTATGAGAACTGTTTCTCCCCACCATTGAACTAATACAAAAGAATTTTGCATTATGGGATAAGCCATAACTCACAAAATCCGATCAGCAATTAGTTACTTCATTTAACTAGAGGAAGAAAGTAAAGAATACTTTTCTACACAGATATGCATTAACCAAGGAGGATGAAACTCCTTCATAATACAACCTCAAGCATTTAGTCTCATCCAAGATGATTCCAAAAGAGCATTATTCAGTACTACCAATTTAAGGAGTAAAGGTCATTCACATATAAATCTGGAATTAACATCAATTTGCCTAATTGCACATAGTTTCAGCATAAAGAATAGACAAACATGCCAATATTCAGCACCTTATTACACACCTCATCACAGGTTTTAGGAAATAAAGACTCAAAACAAAGTGGCAGACCAGCTGCTACTATCATGTCCAACAAAGTGAATGACACAGAAGGTCAACATGACCTTTATTGGAATAAAGTTCTAAACTAGTACCCTGCCTACAAAATGCAGAGTCACTAAATAACTTTCTTCTCATGGCACAGCAGCAAAACACTTGAAAAACTGACTTCTTGCAGCAGCAACAACTTCCATCACATAGAAGAAGTGGCCATATGCACACCAATTCTCAAGCTAGTGCTACTTCTCTATTTGTCATCACTCTGGATCCACTATGTTGATCCTGAAAAGAAGCGGATAAATTATCAACAGATATATGACGCTTAGTACCAATGTCGATTCATCAAACAAGAGATGAACCTGCCAATAAGGCTCTAGGTACATACCCATTAGTGGATCCAGATGGTGCCACTACCATGTGCGCCTCTCCATCCTGCTGATTTGGAGATGGTCCCTTGCCTTTGCGATCACGGCATTTGCGAGCTGTATGCCCAGGCTTGCCGCAAACAAAGCAAACGATCTCCTGCTTCTTCTTTTTCATATTCTTTCCTTTGGGACCGGTCTGAGATTGAGTAGTCTTGTCCTTTTTCTTGCCATCAGCATTAGAGTCCTTAGTTTCAACTTGGTGAGCTCGAATCACGAAGATGAGGGCTTGGAGCTCAGACGGGCCCTCTCCTCGACATTAATAGCAGCACCGTAACTCGTGAAGAGTAAGGCGCCCTTCATATGTCGATGAGAGGTTACGAAGTCACGCCAAGAGGGCGGCAACTTCGCCAACACCACGTTTACCTGAAAACTTTCTGGCAGAAGACAATCATATTGGTTCAAGTCTCTTACATGGAGTGAAGCTCCGGACTTGCTCAATATGGATCTGCTCTCCGTCATCCGATAGTTTAGGTAATTTTCAGCAATAAAACTCTCATTCCCATTGTCACCCTCAGAGAACTTCTGGTTCAGATCATCCCACAACTCTTTTGCTGAAGTGTAGTTGGAATAAACATCAAAAAGCCTATTTGATAACACAGCCAACAGGCGTGCCAAAGCTGCATTGTTGGCATCATCCCAACGCCTATGAGTTTCTTCATCAAGAGGAAACAGCAAAGGCGGTTCAGAAATGACCCAATAGACCTTAAGGTCCTTAAGCCACAGCTTGGTGCGCGTCTGCCAACGCTTAAAGCTCGAGCCAGAGCCATCAAACACTTCAGGCTTAACAATGTCACTACCAATACCAGCCATATGAATCTGTTTTCTGGATTGTTGGAATATGGCGAATATTAATTAAGTGCAATATAGGACAACTAAACCAAAGATATAAACCAGATTAAAAAGAATGAGCAAACACAAAACAATGCCATGGAATAAATTATTTATCATGTACTCTCCAAAATTGGACTGCAAAGCACCAAGTAACATGATAATCCAATTAAAGAACATGGCAGCCAACATATCAAGTGAATAGATCACCATTGATATGATTAGGGAGCTCTCAGATTTAACCAATAACCGGTTGCTGTAAAACAGCCGTCCTAGTTATAGTTCTTAGTGATTTCACAGGCAAAATACAATCTGAGATTAATATCAAGGATTATACAAATTAATTATGCACTGTTTTAGAATAGAAATCAGATCATAACATCCCAATTTAACCAATTGACCTGCTGATCTAATAGAATTCAAGGTAATAGTCACTGGAAACAAGCCAATATAACCTGAACCAAACCGAACAGCACAAAAGTGCAATGTACAGGAACCAGATTCAATAAACAGATTGACAAACACAATCTGGACAGCACAAAGGTGCAACCGAACAGTACCAGTGATATACCACACTAAGATCAAATATCTAGTGTACAGATCATCTGCAAGTCATGGCAAAAAGGGATGAACTAATTAAATTCTTAACCAGTGCAGCTTCTAACTGAAATAATCACAGGATATAATTAACAGATTATATTCTCAATGCCTCAATCAAATTTTCTTCATAGAGAAAAAGGATTAAGCCCAGAGTCTGTCTGATGCTTAAAACCGGAGATTTAGCCTCTAATTCAGAATTAGATCCCCAAAATCTCTAATTGGTACACCTGACAACCAACAACAAAAGGGAAGCCACAAAATTCTTACTTAGCGTCGGATCCGAGCCGACAAAGAAGGCAACGAAGAAAGGCTAAGCGCGAAAGGCTGTCTGTCCCAGAAAAATGCATTGTCGGGCTACACCGTGTAACCACCGACGAGTTGATCCGGAGATCTGTCTGCCGCCCCACCGCGAACCGAGCCGAGGTGGAGACCGAGAGCGAAGGAGCAAGACGGAGACTCGGTGCCCAAAACCCGTGGCCACCGGTACCCAAGTCGAGGAAGGC
>JAYEVB010000369.1:0-14666 GCA_036346415.1 Raddia guianensis | reverse complement strand
GTGCATGGAGGAGCGCTCGTATGCCATTGGCGGCTGCCTCCGTTGCAAACTCGTAGCTGCGCCGGTAGCCTTACTGTAGGATGCATGTGGCGTGTACATGTCTACTTTTGAGGAATGTACATAGTATTTTCAGAAGGAAAATATACAATTTTTGTTTCATAAATACTATGAAGACAAGAATTAGCAACAAATTACGTACTACATTCCTCAATGAATACGGAATGTAACGTTCCATATTAGAACGGTACAACTACAACAAGTATTAGCGACATAATATTGATGATATTTGATGAAATTTCGCTGTGTTTGGCTATGTAAATAATGTTTGTGTGGATTAATATGGAAAAAGTCTATATTACACTCTGAACTATCGCACCTTGTCTACTTAACCCTCTAAACTATGAAACCAGCTTATACTAGCCTCAGAAACCAGATAAAAAGGTGCAAATAACACCCCACAAAGGGTTTTCAGAGTGTTTTTCCACGGGCGGTGAGGTGGCAATTCAGCCTCCTCCATCTCATCCTCTCTCTCCTCCATCTCATCTTCTCTCGAACTCTCCCTTGGTCTCTATCCCTACTCTCTTTCTCCCCACTCTCTTCCATCCCTGTTCTCACCGCCACCGGTAGCCTCGCCGTTGTCGCCTCTCTTGTTCCCTCTTCTTTTCTCTCTCGCCTCCCCTCCGTTTCCCCGCCGTCAGCCGCCGCTACCACCATTGCTCCCCTCCCCGCTGCCTACATCGCCGAAAGCACTGCTATACCGCAATCTTCCTCGCCACTGCGTTCCATTTCCTCCGATCGCCATCCTCTCTTCCCCCCGCCATCTTCCTCGTTGTCGATTGCTCCTCCCGCCACTTTCCCTCCTCTCTCCTCTATTGCCATCTTCCTCACGCCGATTGCTCATCCCTCGCCACTTTCCCTCCTTCTTCCTTGTTCCCCATTCCCCACCGCCATTGGGCTATCTCCTCCGCCTCTACCGCGCCTCATCACACTCATGGTCGTCACCGCCACCGCCGACGGTTGGGATATCGGTCCCAAGTCAACTAAGGTTCTTGAGAAGGAGATAGAAGACACCGCCGAAAGGTGGCAAACAAAGAATCAACGAAAGCAAATAATAGACACAGGATTTTTATATCGGTTCAGCCTCTCCTGCAGATAATAACCCTACGCCCATTGCTTCTTTATATGAAGAAGGATTACAAAAAAGAACTCGGCGAGACGAACAGGTCTCGACGAGATTATGGGTGTATAAGAAGTAGTATTCGATCTACTCAAATCTAGCTCATATTCCCCCCTACACGCCGTAGGGGCCTGGTTTATATAGTGTCGAACAACCGACCTACCGGGGGATAAACGGGCCGGGTTGGCCGCGAGGGCGTAACGGACTCGTATACATGCCAAATATATCCCGAGATAGATAAGGTATATCTCCAATTTTGAGGATCACGACGTCTGCTCCAATCCGGAAAACTCGCTCGGTCTTCACGTAGTCAGTGGAACTCGCTCGAGTCGGACTCAACAAGAAGCCTAGACCGCCACGCACCATGCCAACCATGAGGCTGTTTTAGCAGATGCACATGGGCCCGAGAGCCCTCTAGGGAGCCAGGCCCTAAAAGGCAGTTTGATTAGGCCGTCAGTGAGGGCCATGGTAATGGGCCGTGATTTTATCCTCGACACCTACCACTAGCCGCTGCCGCCGCCTTTCCTCCTTTGGTCGCTGCCATATCCTCCTCTAGCAACCGCCTTTGGTTGCCGCCATTGCCGACGGTTGAGATATCGATCTCAAGTCAACTAAGGTTCTTGAGAAAGGGGAGATAGGAGACACACCAATGTAACAAACAAAGAACCAACGAGCAACAGGGAGACAGGGTTTTTATCCCGTTCGGCCTCCCGGAGATAACAACCCTACGTCCAGCCTTTCTTATATATCAGAGATGATTACAAGAGGATGCTCGACGAGACGGACAGATCTCGGCGGGATTATGGTGTACAGGAAGAAATATGCGGTCTAAGCTTCAATGCGAAGGTCAGGTGCATAAACTGCGCCTAAGATGAGGTCCTCTACACGCCAGAGAGGCCTTTGTTTATATAGTGTCGAGCAAACCGACCTACCAAGGATAATTGGCCAAAGCTAACCACGAGATCGTGAACTAACTCAACGTGCCAAATACATCCCGAGGTAGATAAGGTAAACCCAAGTCTTGGGGATCACGACTTACCCAATCCGAGAAACCAACGTCCGGTCTTCACGTAGCCCCGCAGAACTCGCTCGAATCGGACTTGTTTGTAATAAATACCGGGTACAAAGAGTCCCGAGAAGATCAGCGGGTCCCACGCGGCAGCAAAGCGATCGACCCCAAATACAGAGGCGAGCCCCTCACCAGCTTCAAAGGGCCCCACATCGCCGCGGGCGACCAGGCCCCAACTGCAGGGCGAGCCCCTCACTTCAAAGGGCCCCACGCTCAAAGTGACGACCAGTTTCAGCCACATGCAAGCCTCCTGAAGACCAGCGAGGGCCCCACACGTCAGCGGGCAACCAGTTCTCAAAGATGTGGGCGAGCCCATCAACACAAGCGAGGGCCCCACGTGATAAAGTGGTACGCATGAAGTCCTCACACACAAGCAGGCCTCCCACCGCAAGCTGGGCCCGCGTGGCGTGGAGAGTTCCGAAGGAGTCTTCGGGCGAAGGCTTCGCCGCCAAGGACGACGAGCGATTCAATGCGACATTACGCTGGATAGACAGATGAAGAGATGATTACCGCCACAGGGACCTCTCGCAGTTCGACCGACCGCCACCGTGGGCGCAGCGGAATTGACCAGCAGAGAGAGTTTGTTATCATCAAGCTCGCGCCTGCCGAAGCTGGTTCCCACCCAGCCTCGCTGGAGCGCTCAAGGGTCGGGCCACTTGCAGGCATCGCAGGCGCGCCAGCGCGCAGCGCAAAGAGCAAGACGCTGCCTCCCCGTCAGGTCCTCATGTCTTATCAATGTACTGCATCGAGAGTACCGTGATAAAAGGGGCGGAGAGAGGAGGAGGGGGTTCCAAGCATTCAGAACCACATCTTATACAACCACAACACCGAAAAGAGCTAAGGCTCACAGAGTAGGACTATTACCCATGAGGGGGTCCGAACCGGTAAACCCCTGCGGCGCTGTTCCTTGTCGCCACACGCCAAATCGAACCGAGCTCGGCCGATAGGTTAGCAAGATAGAAATCGACTAGGTGTGATCCGCAGTGGTTGAGCGGAGAACACGCCGCCGCGCGCGCCGTAGGGGCTCGCTAGCATCGCTTCCTCGCCGACTTCATCGATGGTGGATCGCCAGCCCACGATGGATCCAGAGGTACCGCCAGAGTCGCTGCCACAAGGCCGGCCGCCGCGATGGCGACGATCAGCCAGCGGTAGCCGTCCGCCAAGGGTTGAACCCCGGCGAAAGCAGCCGCCTTCAAGTTAGCGACGCTCGCCCCGGAGGAGTGCACCCAAAGACATAACCTCCATGCGCTGTGGCCTCGCTGGACAACCCACCGTTTCGGTGATTCGACTTCGGCCGGGCGCTGCGGTCGTCGGGCCTTTGGCCCGCTTATGTCGGCGTCGCCGCAGCGTGGTACTGTTTCGGAGGTGCGGAACCGCTGCTGCTTTTTCTCGCTTTTCTGCCCTCGCACCTCTCTCGCAGATCTCTCAAGGGAGGGAGCGGGCCATGATGACAGAGCTGTGCGATTCCACTGGGATCGACCGGTAGAAATGGCGGTGGACTGCACTCGTCCCATCTGGAGGATGGCCACCATCGCATGGAGAAGATCTGGCGCGACAGCTCTGCCAAAGGCGCGACCGAAAAGCGCGATCACACGACGCCGCCGTCTGGTGGGGACCAAAGACGACTTCGTGAGGTTGCCCTGCCAATGAAGGCGGGCCTCTTCGGCGCCACCCAAAGGCCGGGCGACGAGACGAGGGTCGCTGGCCCAGAGCAGAGGTTTCGACATCGGCTGTCGCACCTTTTCAAGGGAGCCGCACTGGCCCAAGGGCCGGAAGGTTTCACCGCTCCCATCGAGAAGCACGACGGCTCCACCAACCTCGACGAAGTTTTTGCAGATTTACACTATGGTGATGCACCGATCGAGGATCGGGAAGGTTCGCGCTACTACTTCCCCAGCATCCTCACCATGGAGCCCGCCAGGGTTTATGAACCGACCCCCAGAGTCGCGGGGTCGGAAGGAGCTTTCCGAGCTCTTCATCACCAACTTTCGTGACACCTTCGAGCAGCCCGAGTTGAAGACGATCTCCACAATGTGGAGCGTAAGAAGGGGAGTTGTCGCGCGACTACATCCGGCGCTTCACCAGTTCGCAACACCATCCCCGACATCTCCATCGACGCCATTGTCACGGCCTTCGTGAGAGGCGCCGAGACCCTGTGGTTAAGGAGAAGATGGCCACCCGCAAGATCAAGACGGCGAAGAGTTTTCACCTCGCCCACAAGTGTGCCTCTTCAAAGTGAGGCGCTGCTCGCCTCCGCCGCAGGGCAGGGGCGCTGGGGCACCGAGGCGGGACCTCGAGAAACCCCGCGCAAGGACAAGAAGAAGCGTAAGCGCCGAGACCGACAGTCCTGGCCGCCGAAAGCGACGACGACGACGACGACGATCGACGGCGGCGCGCGCAAGCGCGCGGGCGGCGTAAGAAAGGAGGAGGAGGCGCGGCGGCGCGCGGTAGAACGGTCCCCACGGGCGGTTGTATATCGCTGCGGCCACGGCGTCCTCGCGGTCAGCGACGACGGGCGACCGCCGCTTCGCTTAGTGGAACGGAGGGACTTATCGCCCCATCCACCGCCACAATTCCCACGACTTGGCCGACCGCCATGTCGCCAAGAACCGTGGACAAGCGATCCACGAGCAAAGCAAAGAAGCGCCCGCAATGTAAGGGCAAGGAAGCGGCTTCGCTGGCTTCCAGCAAGTGGAGCGAGGTCGCCGTCATCCACGGCGGATCGCCACCTATCCGCCCCACGCTAGCTTTAAGCGGCAATGAGGGAGGCGGCGCCGCCGCGTTCGGGCGAGGGTCGCGATGGCACCGGCGCGGTCGGAGCAACCGATCGCTGCTCAGCCAAAGCCGACACCGCTTAGCACCGCCGCCCGGCATCTCCCGATCGTGGTTGCGCCCACGGTCCGGAATGTCAAGCTAGGGCGGGTGCCGGTCGACGGAGGAGTTCTTCAACCTCCCCGTCCGCCGAAGTCGCCAAGGCGCCCAGATCCAGCCAAGCCAGGAGCTTCGACCGCGCCTCTTTTCGCATCGCCGGGCCGAGTCCGCCCTTTCAGGGCGCCTCCCCGGTGACGCTTGGGGGCTCGGCAACTTCCGCGACGGAGATGCTCGAGTTCGAGGTGGCGATTGACCTCCCTTATAACGCTATACTAGGTCGGCCGGCGCCGACTCGTTCATGGCGGCCTACCACTATGCGCATATGGTGGTGAAGATCCTGTGCCCACCGCCCCATCGTTTGACAAAGGATCGCCTGAGACGCCTCCGCATGGCGACAAGGACGCTCGCTGGCGGGGCAATCGACGCCTGTATACGAGGTTTCGACTCGGAGCTCCGCTGAAGATCCGCGGCTCTCTTGCTCGTCTGGAGGTTAAGGCGATCTCCCGAGCGAGTCGACCCGGCGAGGACCGCTCGGTGGGCGCCTTCTTAGCGCCAAAAGGAAGGCGCGCTGCTCTTCCTCCGCCTAACGCAGACGTGTTTGCGTGGCAACCGTCCGATATGGTCGGGTCTCGTGGAGTTGATTGAGCACAAGTTGGCAACGTTCTCTGCGCGGACCGTTATGCGTAAGGTCCGGAAGCCGGTGGAGCGCCAGACGTTATCCTCCGTGAGGTGGACAAGCTTTTATGGGCGGGTCGCTCGAGCGCCGCCCATCCTGTGGCTTCGCGAACCCCGCCCTCGCTAAGAAATCCAACGGCGGGAGGATGTGCGGACTTCACCGACCTCAACAAGGCATGCCCGGCGATCCAGACTACGCCTCAAGATCGACCTCATCGCTCGACTTCCACGGGTGCGAGCAACAGAGCTTCGATGCGCACTGGTACCACCAGATTAGCATGGTCAAGAAGATGAAGACAAGACTGTTTTCGTGACGCCCATGGGCGCCCATCGCTACACAAGGATGGCGCTTGATTGAAGAATGTAGGCCCAACCTACCAGAGGGCCATGCATACGCTTCACCGCCCCCAAATAGGGCTGAACTTGGAGGTGTACGCCGACGACCTGTGGGTGAAGTCCAAGAAGGCGAGGAGTTGATCGGCGACTCAGAGGAAACCTTCGCCAACTTGAGGAAGTATCGCATCAAGCTCAACCCCGAGAAGTGTGTATTCGCTGTCTGCCGGGCAAGCCGCTAGGTTTCCTGCCTCCAGGGGATTGAGGCTAACCTCGACAAGATCGCGCGATCGAGAACATGAAGCCCCGACGCGACTTCGGCAGATGCAAGGTTTGGTGGTCAGCTCGACTTCCCCCGGGCCGCTTTATAGCTCGCCTGGGATAAGAGTCTCCTCACTCAGTGCTCCTAAAGAAGACCAACCAATTCGAGGACGACAGAGGCGCAAGAGACGCTCGACGGTCAAGAAGTATCTCACTTCCCCACCGTTGGTCGCCTTGACCCGGCGAGCCGCTGATCCTTTATGTCGCGCGAACCCTCAGTGGTCACGCAGGTCGTGGCGGAAAGGCAAGGTGTTCAGCACCTCTATCTACTACGCCAAGAAAGTACTCGCGACGCCGAGACAAGATACTCACAACACCGAAGATGCTCTACGCCGCTCGACGGCGTCCCGAAGTCGGCCACTACTTAGGGCGAGATCACTATCTTGACCAAGTACTTTTGCGAAGATCTCTTCAACCGCGAGGCGACGGGTCAGACGCTTGCGGGCCATGGAGTCGCAGACCGACTCAAGTTCGCTTCCCGAACGGCCATCAAAGGGCAAGCTCGCGGAGTTCGCACGAGTGGACTCGCGGACGGATTAGAAGTTGAGGCACCCAAAGACCTCGCCAGGACTCTCTTCTTCGACGGCTCATTCCGCTTGAGGGTCATGCTGGTGTCGCCCCGGTGTCTCCCAATCGCGACGCTTGTCCGCACTTGGTGGTGCCGGAGTTCCGCGCTACCAACAACGCCGCGAGTAATGGCGGTCGTCACGGCTCAGTGGTGGCATCGACCCCGATCCGGTGGCTGCAAGTCAAAGGCGACTCTCCTAGTCATCAACCAGCGAGGAAGGAATTCACCGCGGATCCCGCCATGGCGGCTTACTCGGCGGAGGTGCGCCGTCTGGAGCGGCACTTTGAGGGTTTGCCGCGACGCCCTCGCCGCGACAACTATATGGCGGATGAATTGTCCTGCATTGCCTCATCGAGGGCACCTGCTCCGCCGGGTTTTGAAGAAAGACTCACGCGCCGCCTGTCGCAGCCTCGATTCCGTGGGGACGACACCTTTTCCCCGGCGTAGCTCCCACATCTCGAGGAGACGCCACCATTCTCGCCACAGCTCCCTGCTGGAGGGAGGAGGCGGAAGAATCGCCGAGGCGTTGAGGCGAAATGCCGTGCCAGCAATACGCCGTGACAATGCTAACGCTGCCACGCCGTCCGGAAGGTCGCGGATGGATCGATCCCAGCTTCATTCGCGGGACGGAGTGATCTCTGACGATGACGCTGCTTGGCCGAGAAGATAGCGCCGAAGCGCTGCCGCCACGCCTCGGTAGGTGGGGACCAGACGCTGTGGCGCAAACGGAGTTCTACCGCGCGCCACTGGAAGCGGGAGTGCAATCCTCTCGAGGTCCATGGAGGCATGCGCGGAGTCATTCAGGAGCCGCGTTATTGGAAAGGTCTTCCGCCACGGTTTCGCATGGTCTATCGCCTTCGTGATGCCTTCGAGCCGCGAGGAGATGCGGCGGTCAATTTCATGCTACAGATCCACCGACCGCCCAGATGCCGCAAACCATTCCGCCTTCCGCCGCTCGCGGTCTGGGCCGACATCCTGGCCCGCTCGCTGGCGCACGGAGGATACATACATCCGTTTCGCCGCCGACAAGTTCACCAAGTGGGTTGAAGCCACGCCACCCCGCGATCACGCCCGCCGCCGCCATAAAATTCATGAAAAGCATTCGTCTGCTTCGCCGCCAAGAGAATCATCACCGACAACGGCGCCGGCCTAAGTGCCGATTTCAAGATCGTGCGAAGAGTTGGTACTGTCGTGGTTTCGCCCGCCGCGACACCAAGAGCAATGGACAAGTGGAGCGGCAAACGCGAAGTACTCGGAGGACTCAAGACAAGGGCGCTCGACCGCCTCGGAGAAGCGGGCAAGCCGGGCGTAAGAGGTTCCCATCGTGTTGTGGGCGCCGGGACTTTCCCAACAGAGCCACCGCGAAACTCCTTCTTCCCGGGTGTATGGTTCGGCGGTGTTCTGCCGAGCTCACCTTCGGCCCCCCTAAGGGTGGCGGCGTCAGCTTAAGACGGAGACCGACCGGCGTTAGATGAAGTAAATCTCCGGAGGAGATCGGGAGATGTATGGCGATCCGAGCCGCCAGCATCACAGGCTCACTGCTACAAGCAAGGCGTGTGTGAGAGAACACTGGCAGCTGGCGACTTGCTCAAGAAGTTCAGCACAAAGGGCTGCAGCAATAAGTTGCCTCCCCGTGGAGGGCCCTTCAAGGTGGTCTCGGCCTCCCCGCCCAGCTCACCAGATCAAGATTCGAGGACGGTCGCGAATTGGCGAACACTTGAACGCCGAGTACCGAGGAAGTTCTACCAGAGGTAGTCTGTTCCAAGAGCTTTTTTGGCCTTCCTTGGAGCCGAGAGGCGAGGTCTTCCTCCTTCCCGCCGGGCTGGGGTCTGATTGTACAAAGCCATCCGCAATATAAAGATAAGTTCGCCTTCATCAGCATCCGTTTTTTCGCTTAGAGTCTCGTTAGAAAGCATTCGCTGAAAGTCGGTAGCTTAAAAGTATTTTAAGACCGATGGCCCTTAGTTGCAAGGGGCTTAACGCTTGAACTTGGCCGGGCGAGGCAAGGCGACGAAGGTGGGTTCTAGCTCGTGTGTCTCGCTTGGCTCAGTAACGCGCCAACGACGGCATCAATGACCAGACCACTTCCCGGTTAAGCTCGCCACGCAACGCTCAAGGTCGGTTTGCCAAGAGGCCATAAGGGTTGAAGTAACCAGATGCCTAAGGAAAAAGCGCCACTTGCAGCAGAACGCTCGCCTAAAACTTTTACGATCGCTGTTTAGCCGCAAAATTTCGTTAGGAAGCATTCTCGCTGAAAGTCGGTAGCTAAAAAGTATTTAAGGTCGATGGCCCCTTAGTTGCAAGGGTGAACGCTAACTTGCGGCCGGGCACCTGGCGAGGCGGACGGAAGGCGGGTTGTAGCCTCGATGTGTTCGCCGTCTAGGCAACGCGCCAACGACGCACCAGCGACCGACCACTTCCCGGCTAAGCTCGCCACGCAACGCTCAAGGTCGGTTTGCCAAGAGGCCATAAGGGTTGAAGTAACCGATGCCTAAGGAAAAGCGCCACTTTCAATAGAACGCCTGCCTAAAGCTTTTTATGCTCGGTGTCCTAGCTTTTTCGCAAATAAGAGTTTGCGCGAAAGTTTAATCGAGACTCACGCGTAAAAGCAAAAGTTTGCATTGATGTGTTTTATTTACAAGACGAGACAAGCAAGGAGTTCAGCTACCTCGTCGCTATCATCTTCGCTGGAGCAGCAATACCATCATGGATACGCCGTCGGGCGGCAACCTCGACCCGAGATTGCTCGATCGGGTTCAACGGGCGCCAAGGTTCCCTTTGGCGCGTTGCCGAGGTCGAACGCGCTTTGGGCAAGGCAATTGCTCAAGACGAATCAAGGCCGCTTCGAGAGCGCTTTGGTGACCGTTTCGACGCTCGCTACCAAGATCACCACCGGGCAGGTCACGCAGGGCTCGCGGCGGCGCGCTTCCATCACGCCAACAGACAAGCGCGTCGTTTCCAATGGGCGCATAGCAGACGCCAACTGGTACAAGACGCCCTTAAGTCGCAGAGGCGGTCCGCAAAGATGTCGGCGAGGACCCGGAGGCACTCAGAGTGCTTCGCTGAGTTCTTCGCATCCTTGGTGGTCGAGGCAGCGCGCGCAAGCCGCCGCAGCTTCACGGTCGCCGCCGCTTCTCGCGGCGCCGCCATTAGCGCCAGCCGCCACCGACGCCCGCGACGCCGCTGGGAGCGCTTCCCTGCGCGCGCCTGTGTGGGGCAAGGCACGGAGCTCGGCGAGCGCCTGACGCCGGCGGCGATGGCAGCCACGGCCGGTTGACCTCACTTTCGCCACGACCGGAAGGTCCTCCACCTTTGGCTCGGCGCGATCCTCACAAGGGAGGTCTCGACCATGAAGGAGCCGTGGCACGCTGGGCCAAGGGGTCGCGAGGACCAGAGCCAAGCTCCAGAGTCCGCCTAATTCCATGAAGGAAAAACAAAAAGGGTTCGTATGTGAAAAACGTGCAAAGATGTTAACACTAACGCAAAATGCATAAGTGCAGAAAGACACCGAGGCGACGCCCCCGGTGAAGGAGGAAGGGCAAGGCTGCCGCCGGTCGCGAGGCGGCAGCGGCGCAGAAGCGCCGGTCGCCGGGCAGCGCCAAGACGACGGGCGCCGGCGCGAAGTGAGCGGGCGCGACGGCGAACTACGACGGGCGGGCGAATCCGGCGCGGCGCGCGCCGCAGATAGGAGGTGCCGCACGAAGGAATCGAAGAACTGGCCGCTTCGCCAGCGGCGGAGCGGGCGGCGTTAGCAAAGAAGGCCCCCACCGGAGGGGGCCGAGAAGGCGTAAGCGCCCCGACTCGGGGGCGAGTTTCTTTGGGCTCGCCTTCTCCTCATCGCTGCCGTCCGGGAGAGGACGAGGCGCGCTTCCCGAGAGCGCTGCTCGAGTCGGCCGCCACCACAGAGGAGCAGAGCCGCAGGAGCTTCGCGTCACCGGCGAAGATCGCGATCGCAAGTATTGGCTGCGCCTGGGTCCCAGCCGCAGAGGGGGAGGATGCTCGCTGGCAAGAAGTGTCACGGACGGCGCGACATGAAGTCCTACCACCATCGCCGGAGCACGCCATCCGCACGCTCTCGCGCTAGGCGAACAAGAAAGAAAGTCGCGAGTTGGCAAAGAGACAAAAGTCAAAGAAACGGCGTTCCAAAAATACAAGAGACCCAAAAAAGAATGAAAGAACACTTACCTCAGGGCGACGCGACTCATCGCTGCCGCCATAGTATCGCCAGTGTGACGGTCCTCGCGCGGAGGGGCAGAGGCGGCGCCAGAAAAATCCGCCGCAACGGGTTCCGTGAGCCCGCTATAAGGCGAGCTCACGATGCGCCGCCAAGATCACTTCCAGCTCACGAAGTCGCCGGGCATAGATCCCCACCGCAAGGGATTCTGCGGGACCTCGTGGAGAGCAAGATCGCCGCAGCTACCGGAGTCTTCCACGCACAACCAAGACGGTGCCGCCCTTCCAGCTTGACTTGACCGCACCGGATGAAGGGCGCCGGGCGGAGCGGAAGTAGCAGCTCCATCGCCATTGCCAACAAGCTCGCAAGGCAACGCAAAGAGCCGGGCGCCAGAAGCCGAGGTTTGTCATCACTCCCTACAAACATCTCGCAGAGGCGGCGAAGATGGCCGCCACGATAACGGAGTTGGGGGAGATGCGCCGCCCGATCTCAGAGAAGGCGAGCACCCCAAGAAGAACTCTGAGTATGGCGGACGAGCCCCGCCAACACCGCCCAGTGAATGTCACGATCTCTCCGCCGCGGGCGGGCGCAATGGTGCCGCAACAGTAACCGAGCGGAGGTTGGCGGCACGAACACTTGAAGCCGCTGCCACCATGTTTCGCTGGCAAGGAGGCGGGCAGTAGCCGCCCAGATGACGTCAGAGTCGAGAAGAAGCCACCACTGCGTAATTCTTTGTCTGCGCTTGGGGCGCCATGGAAGACGCGGCGGAGTTAGCGAAAAAGAGAGTGGCAAGCGAAGGAGGCGATTGGCGCTTGAGGACTTGGCGGCAAAAGAGCTCGCCGCAGAGAAGAGAAGCTTTTATAGGAGGTGGAAGCGAGCATGACGGTTTGATTCCGTCCATCACAAGGCCATGCGCCATCATTGCCCCACAAGGCTTTTTCGCGCCCCAAGGAAGATCGCAAGCAGTGGAGAATCGCATACGGTCACCAGAGAGGCGGCCCCCACGATTCATCTCCCGCCGCATGAGAAACGGAAAATTATCGCCACGGCTCACGATCATGGTGGACCCGGCTACCGCTGTGTAATAAATACCGGGTACAAAGAGTCCCGAGAAGATCAAAGGGTCCCACGCGTCACAAGGGCGATCAGTTCCTCAGCCACAGGGCGAGCCCTCGCCGCTTCAAGCGGGCCCCACATCGCCAGTAAAGCGACCAGCCCCAAACAAGATGGATGCAGCCCCTCAACGCCTGGGCCGCCCCACGTCACAGCGGGCGACTGTGCCCCAAATACGCGGACGAGCCCTTAGAAGACTGTGCGAGGGCCCCACACGCCGCGGCGACCAGTTCTAGCGCGGGCGAGCCCTTAGATGACCAGCGAGGGCCCTACACGCCAGCGGGCGACCAGTTCTTCAAAGATGGGCGAGCCCATCAACACGCCGCGAGGGCCCCATGGGTCAGCGGGCGCGGGCGAGCCTCCGCGCAAGAAAGTTCTCCCACCGCAAGGTGGCCCGCATGGCGTGGAGCGCCGAAGGAGTCTTCGGGCGAAGGCTTCCGCCATCGCTAGCGATAAGCGATTCAATGCGCACATTACGCTACGGATAGACAGTATGAAGAGATGATTACCGCCAGCGACCTCTCGCAGTTCGACCGACCGCCACCGTGGCGCAGTTGGAATTGACCAGCCAGAGAGAGTTTGCCATCATCAAGCTCGCCGCCGCTGCCGAAGCTGGTTTCACCCGCAGCCTCGCTGAGCTGCCTGCGGGTCGGCCACTTGCGCAGGCATCGCGGCGGCGCTGCGGCGCAAGAGAGCAGCATGTTTTCGCCTCCCGTCAGGTCCCTCATGTCTTATCGCATCGCATCAAGAGTACCAGTATTGTTTACCTCACGCCTCTCCGCCGGTTCGAGGCTTGTATAAAAGGCACCGAAGCTCACCGATAGGCTAGTAAGATAGAAATCGACTAGGTGTGATCAGCAGTGGTTGAGCTTGAGAACACGCCAAGACTCAAACACTAATCCTAGGTCACACAAGACCGTGCCGCCCAGAAGCTGTTCGGCAGATGCATATGGGCCCGATAGAACCTTCTAAGTAGCCGGGCCCTAGTAGGTCGCTCGATTGGGCCGTCAGTGAGTGGGCCATGGCAATGGGCCGGATTTTATCCCCATACCTAGCCCCGAGACTCAATTGAAGGACTCACTAGAGTTGGTCTTCCTCTTGAGACTCCAAGTCACGAAGAGGGAATTTTGCTACAAAGATGTACAGAAACGCATCGAAAGCAGTGTTAAGGTTCTCCCGAACGGACCTGTCCCGGATCGAACAAACCCGATCAAGCATCGAGCAACTCGCGGGCGCCGAACAGTGGAACAACATCTATCCGAGCAGAAAGACGCAGCCCTCGCAAGATTAATCGAAGAAATAGCCGCTGGCAAATCTCAATGGTAACTTACGCTATGCAATGAAAACAAATGAATCGCTTTTACTTAGCCGCTATGTAAAAAACTAGCCGCTCAGAGCGAAAAATCCATTGCAGAGCCGCTCGCTTGGGGACTATAAAGCACCCAAGCCACCGCGACTCTGCCACTTTCGCTCACGCCTTTCCTTCCCAAGCCCTAATTCCAACCACGCCAAGATCAAACAAATAATCTCTCCCCAAAACCTCGCTTTGTCCAGCCCCCGGGACTGCGATGGCCAAGTTCTCGTGCACTAGCATGACCGAGGAGGACTTGAAGATCCGGAGGAGGAAGGCCATATCGACGCCGGTAAGAATGGAGGTCGCCCCGTGGGAGGAACACCGAGCCGCCGAGGACGAAGTTCGTCAACTTCGAAAGCGCTTGTAATCGCTTGGGTTGAGGTCTCCCGAAGCGACTTTCGGAGGCTTTTTCAACATCGCCGGGTTGGAGGTCGCAAATCAACCCCAACTCGATCCTCCAGATGATGTCGCTCGCACACCGCGGCGAGAGCTACCCGGAGTTGATCCATCGGTGAAGCTGCTTTTCCACTATTACACAAAGGACGCAGGAGCAGCCCGCCGCCGGGCGCTTAAGGTGCTACTACATCAAGCTTGCCACCACGACGACGCGCTTCTACCTCGTCGCCCACCGCCAATCGGAGCGGGTCGTGGCGGACGAGGTGGTTCTAACCAAGGAGCGGCGACAGAAGCTCGCCTTCACCGAAGGCGCCGGCGGAACGCCAATGCCTCGCCGGAGTCTGTCCGACGAGGATCGGTACCGACGCTGAAGATCGCTTCCTCGTGGGCCTCGTGCTCACTTGACAGAGATCATTCGCTGATTTCACAATAACGAGATCCGCCCATCGCGAAAAGATCCTACCCCTTCTACAAGATAGAAGGATGGGAAGACATCACCAGGAGAGCACGGTAAGTGCCTTTAAGACTCAACTCAGACTTTGGTGACTTCATCCCAACAGAACTCAAGATCTCTTCTGCTCAGGCAAAGGTAACCGATCAAGCATGGGTGACCGA
>JAYEVB010000307.1:0-15072 GCA_036346415.1 Raddia guianensis | reverse complement strand
CCACCCGCCGGAGTAAAGTCCGACGCCGCCGGTTTTCTCACTATAAAGCTCGTGTTCCTTTCTCCTTATCCAAAGGTTCTCGCCGTGTTTCTCCTCGTAAGCTCGCTTATTCCCTCGCCTTCGCCATTTCTTCGCTGCTTCTCACTTGTTTCTCTCATCTTCCTTCCGCAGTCAAGTAGCCCGGAGCAACACCAAGTCAAGAAGGAAGTTGTCGCCAGAGCACTCCGCCGTCCGCCGCTTGTAAGCTTCGCTCATCTCTAGGTGCATATGAGCTTGGGAAGATGATCCCGGTGGTCGAGTCTCTCGCAAGTGCTATGTTGAGCTAGAGCTTCCATGGAAGCCATGCGAGCTAGTTAGAACGGTATTGTAGCTATGTATAAAATACGACGTCAGGCGCGACGGCGGATCACCGCTATAGGGTCCTTTGGAGGCGCCGAGTCGAGAGGAATCCATTTTTGCAATGGTTTGTCGAACGGAGGTCGCCACCGCCGCCAGCCGAGCCCAGTGTGCTCCAATGGAGTTGTCTATGTGCGTGGCATGTGCATGCATATGGCTAGCTAGAGGTAGAAGAAGAAGTGCTTTGAGATTAGTGCTTTTGTGTGTGGTTTCGATGAGTGGAAACGATTCGAGCGTAACACGCTTCCAGCAGTTCAAAGCGCATACATAAATATAATCCAAAATTTAATAACTCTCTATTAATATTAATACCTATAAAAATAAAAATTAAGCTAATCATTTTCATTAACTAGCAAATAATGAATGATTTTCAAAAACCTTAGAAAATGATGAAAATATTATTTTGATGCATACACTTGATTTAATAAAATATAAAATAGTTGTACATGCATCACATTTCCATGCATATTTATTTCAGGCATGATTTTTAAAACAAAAATCATATATAAATGTTTCTGCTTGATGGATGTTTGTATTATGTTGTATGTGTTGTCCGCGTGGTTAGACTCCGCCCATCGCCGCCGTTGCTCCTACCCGCCTTCCCACCAAGGCAAGTCCCCTTTGATCATATTGTGAAGCCATTTTCGTTATTTAGAAAATGTTTATTAGACTTGAAAATATGCATGCTAGTTTAAAAGATAAATGCCGATTTGCTAGAATTAGTTATTATGCCAATTAGAAAGGTAAGAGATATGTTAGGATCAAACCTAAGGCTAAACTACTAAATTACTCATATTTATATACTTGTTGAGGTAGGATAAATGCTTAAAATTATTTATGCGAATGATTCAATCATTTGTGTGAACCGAGAATATTGTTGAGAAATGTTTGGGAAAGGATGATTTAAAGATAGTGCATCAAGGGTGATGCTTAATAGGAAATGATTTTCCTCTTATCCTAAAATCTTTTCGACTAGGGAGATATTTTGTCAGCTTGGCAAGCAGCACCGGTTTTATAAACCGGCTAAAATATCTACTCTCCTAGTCTAAGGACCGATCATCCTATGATCCTATGAACTGAGCCATTACAAGATTTACCGAGCCCCGGTATGGGACGGCCCGATCGCTGGCCCTCGTGGTTGATGGTCTTGTATAAACATCGTCTGGCGCGTAGCCTCGAGGGTAAAGCGCACTCCGCAGCAGAAAGTTAAAATCGCTATGATAGCCGTGTTTCATGTTATGAGCGCGCAAGGACCGATTATATGGTAGTCCTTCATTTTAAAATCAATTTAGAAAAGGGTTTTGAACAAATGATTTAAGATAAGTAAGGTTTGAGAAGGATTTCGCTTGAGCTAGGGGCCACCGGTGATATTCCAAATGGGTAAAGGCCTATCGAAAGTGTCGCATGAATGGACCTAGCCGGTTTTGAGAAAAGAAAAGAAGAAAGGATTTTGTTCTTGCTATGGCATCGAGGCCAAGTGGCGAGAACCGCTTGAGAAAAGCCCAAAGAAAATATGGAGATTCAATGTTTCTAAATCGCTTTGTCAAAACTAGGCTAATAACGCAATTTCCAAAAACCGCCAAGCCATCCATTTGTACTAAACCCCATCAAGATATATCCTCGACTTGTCGAGTACCTTTGTACTCACCCCTATTTCTCCTTCCCTTTCCAAAATTTTCAACAATGAGGAGGTTTCACGACTCGCCATCCGAGGAGGACCCGGACTTCGAGGAGGAGGAGGACTTCGAGGACTAAGAGTAGGGTTGTGTCTCGCCGCCGCCGCCTGTGGAATAGTCTAGTCGCTAGAATAAATCGTGCACAGTTAGGCTCCTCCGCTACCGTGTGTAACGCCGTATCTTGGCCGCGGTGTCGCGCTTGATGTATTAAATCAGGACTTCGTGGGACGCTTAGTCCCCTATGTTGTAATAATGTAACTCAAGGCAATGTACCATTATTGTTGTTAAATTGTGTGTGCTAGCCATGATCTTCGGGACTAGTATCAGATGCACAATTAGATTCGCATCAATTAGACCGAGTCCCGATGTAACCGGCGGGTATGTTTTACCCATCGCTTTTTCAAAGAATCACCACCGATTGGTGGATTGATACCGCTAATGTGCATGTGTGTTCGACGCTTCAATGTTCACTTTTATCGTGCAAATTTACGGTTCAGCTGCTTTGATGGGGAACGGATCCAATGCTTCGCTTTGGTGTTGGCACTAGATCTGAAGTTTACATCGGGAAGATCGCAATCAAGAACGCAAGATGTCCCTCAATCAATAAGAACTCGGTCACGGGTCCCTTCTCCGCAGAGATGGGTTTAAAGTGGTGTTTGAGTCCAATAAGGTAGTCTTGTCGAAACATGGTTTGTTTATTGGCAAAGGCTATGAGCGCGAGGCTTGTTCCGCTTTTCCTTTCTCGATAATTGTCATAAAGTTGTGAACCATATTTGTGATCATGCTATTGAGAGTGAGGCTGATGTTTGGCACTCACATTTATGTCATGTTAATTTTGGTTCTATGTCTCGGCCATGCAGTATGGGTTTAATCCCTAAATTTCCCAACGCCAAAGGTTCTAAGTGTCGATTTGTGTGCAATCAAAGCAACCTCGAAGCCTCATAAGGTCACGAGGAGAGAAATTTGGCACCTCTAGAGCTCATACATTCTGATATTTGTGAGATGAATGGTGTGTTGACAAAGGGTAGAAAGAGATATTTCATGACTCTGATTGATGATGCTTCTAGATTTTCGCAAGGCTGATTTGTTATAGTTAGAACTCTTTGTAAAGCTAATCCTAGAGTCCAACTATTTTTTTAAGAAATGTTTTTATTTTTTTGTTGGTATATTTGGCTACAATGAAATGACAAGATTTTTCGCTCGAGTTTACAACTGCACCACTTATAGCCTTCAAGATTTGCTCGTCGAAGCACCATTGGAGGTGTCATTCTTGAATGGCTTTATACATTGGAGCTTAATTAATGTTGCTCATTTTTTTCTTTTCTTTTCTTTTCCTTTTCCTTTGATTTGTCTTTTGCCCGTTTGTACGCCCTTTTCATGAATATGCGTGGTTAATTCTTCCAATCTTTTCTAAAAAAGAATTGGGATTGCGTTTTTGCCCCAATTTTGAAACCTAATTGTGAATTTGCCCTTATTTTCTAGGCTTTGTGATTTTGCCCTTGTTTTCTTAAATCAAGTCTCTGTTGTTTCATTCCATTAACACCACTTAACGGTGTTAACTTAGCTTTAAAAAGACATATTTTCCCTTACAGATTTGCACATTTGCCGGGTAGAGCACCACATTCTTCATGGTTGCTGATTCAATAGCATTCCTTCGATTAGGGTTTTGAATTATGTTTTCTTGCATAAAAAGTAGACTTCACATAGTACTTTAGCAAGGTTGAGCTCAAAAAATGATTGCTATCAAAATGTAATCAAAATATTTTTGAAATATTTTGAAATTGGTGAAAATGTTATAAAAATAAGTTTCAAATATGTTGAAATGTTTGAGTTGAAATAGGATAAAATCATAAACTCATTAATAAAATATGATAAACTGCAAGGGCAAATGTGTCTTTTAGCAGTTAACAATCGCTAAGCTGTTAATGGAATGGGGCAAAGGAATCTTCAATGTGAAAAATGAGGGTAAAATCACAAAGTCAAAAAACGGGGCAAAATCACAATTGCTTTCAAAGTAGGGCAAAATGCATTTGCCCTAAAAGAATTATGGGTGTGCTCGCCCTCTTTAATCACCACTCACTCATCCCATAAATAGTGCATTTTTCAAAATTTATCCCACAAAGAATGCATTTGTATCTTTGAAACATCTAGACAAGTCCATTTGATTGATTAATTGCTTTTTTTTCGCTTCCACTGCATGCACCTTTAATTGTCCGTTGTTTTCCTTTTCAAGATGCATGCACATTTAATTGCCTCGATTTTTTTCTTTCCAAGGTGCATGCGATGATTGTTAATAGCTTTAAGTAGGGCGATAGATCATTTCTTATGGCTACTAATTTGTCTATAAAATCTTAAAAATACACTCTTTGTGAGACTCGGAGGAGTATGCGAAAGTAAAACTTTGATTCGTGTTGATTGGGCTAGTCTCTGCTTCACACCCCACGAGGGTTAACAAAACCAAAATAAATTGCTCGCCAAACGATTTGTTGTTTTTGTGTTTTTCCCTGAAAATCGCAACTAATGAGTTCACGCTTTTTGAGAAAAACGCTAAAAGTCGCTATCATTGCATTCCAAGTTTTTAGATAGAAGTACTACAAGAATCCTTCGACGGTACATTTTCTTTAGCAAACGACTTTATTTAATGTAACTCGCCACCGTCGATGAATTAATCTATCGATGAGAAATGCATATCACACAAACCACTCATACGTAACTAGGGTAGCGTATGCTAAGGTGGTTGATTACTTCGACTTGGGCGCAAGGGAGAGAAGACAGATAGTAGGTGTTCACTCAAGTTGGTCCAGATTTGCTTCACTAGTGTCGTAGGAAGAGTGCCCGACGACGCAGCCTCGCCACGCCAACCCGTGAGTCAACCAACATAAAACTTCCTTAGTCAAGATCAGCAGCATAGATAAGCAAGTGTAGGATCACTCATCTGAATGTGCCAAACCACACTTACGCTCTCAACCTGTGGACATGGACCGCCTCGATGCCTCGCCAAACCTTGCGTGAGTAGGTCGCAAGAAGAGAGTATTTCATCAGCCATCGCCAGCTTGATGAGCCTCGTGATCTAGAGTCGCTAAACTAAGCACAAACGGGTGGTGATGTTGCCTCGCTTACTCGCACGGAATGTGACGCCGAGGATCCAAATGGCAGGAGTAGACGCTCACGAGCCTCCCGCCACCATCTGCAAGGAACGACGGCCATTGCGATCGAGCGAGTGCCGCAAGAAACCGACATCGACAAAGGTTAAGGCTCTTCAACAGTAAATCCCTAAATTTGATCCCCTATAGGTTCCTATACATGTTTGATTTAAATAAAATCTCTCCCTATATTTCTCCCATCTTCAACAAAGGTTCTCAGATAGAGAATTGTATAGGGAAGGAGAGAAAATCTCTATGTATAACAAAATGGAGAGAAATTTCTATTTTATGGAATATAATAGGAATGTTGTTGGAGCTCATAGAGAAAGAATTTATCCCATATTTTAGGATAGAGGATGCTTTAGGCAAGTCTGCTGGAGACAAACAACGAGAAAGCTCCGCGGCCATTGCGATCAGAGGTCCAGAATGTGCGCTTGTTTATCGCCTTTCAAGAACAAATGGTCGAAAGCCCGAAAGTGTGCGGATTTTGTGCATAGGATTTTTCATTGCTTTGGAGGAAAAGTTGAGTCGCCCTTCTCGCACTTTTCTTGCAGCCCCCACCGCTTCATCCTTCATCGAGACCGAGCGCCGATGAGCACGGCCCTTTCAACGATCCCCTATCCACGATGAAAATGGAAGCAAAATAAGCTGCAATTCCATGGTAAGATTTGCATATTTGCCACTCGCTGAGAGTGGCTTGTGTGAAGTAATGGTTAAAAGGTACCAAGTTCACAACCATTATCGCCTGATAGAGCTAGTTCCTGCAAACAATTGAACACAACACGCGCTTCCTAGCGAGAACTGATTAGGTGACAGCCTGAAGGGATTGTGGTACAACCGAGAAAAATAGCTCCACATAGAAAACGGCTCATCAATAATGTAGATCGCAGAAAGAAGTACTGCTTCCTTGCGATCCCTTACAACACTTCAGCAAGCATCTTCCCGCTTTATCTCGACCAAGCTGCATCGATTTATCAATTCGATAATTTTGCTAGTATAAAGTTTGAAGGAATCAAAGACTGAATAGTGCATATATTGGGAACTCCTAGGCATGCAAATAGTAGTATTCAGCTTTTTCGCTTTTTACAACTCAAAAGATCTCGCCTGGATATAAAAAAGTGAATGCACAAAACCAAAGAAAATTTATCTAATATAAAGAGTTCATAGTATAGCAAAGACCGCCAATAGCAACGGACCATTTATCGTCAATGAAGTCTCGCAGTAGCTACTAAGGTAGCAGTGCCAAGCAAATGCTGAAACTATGCCACTTAGCACATCCGCATTATGCCTTTCCTCATCAACTCCATTGCAAGTCCCGCACTGCTAACCTAATTTTCATCGAAGTAATGAATGCACTTGTGGAATGAACAAAACTCGTGAATTATGGATACTACTTGATGTCACCTAATCTTGTATTGTTGTACTCACAAAGAATTATATGCTTAGACTCCCATCGAGGATGTACCGCCACCAAATATCAATGAGAATTACAAGTATGCTCCAAAGGATGCAATGTAAGTTTTTTTTGAGCAAAAGGGCGAGAGTCAGCCAGATATTGATCAAAAGAGTAGAAGATTACAAGAAGGGGAATACGCTACCTCCCCAATGGGGCAAAACAGAAATTGCTTATTACAAAGGGCCTCCCGCACCATCCACAGCGCAGTCATCAAGAAGAAGTTGCATGAACACGCCGATTTTTCCGACGCTGAAGACGCGATTGTTTCGTTTCGCCATAGCGCCCAAATGGTTGCCGAGATGATGGGTAGCGTGTCACGTAGGCCCAGGCCAAGAAGATGTCCTCTTCCCACCAGCAAAGAATAGAGTAAGAGTGAAGCCATCCCGATGGGTTGAAAAGGTCATTGCTCAAAGTAATCGATACCGCGACTGACGTGGTCGCTGAAATCACATTGAAGGAATAAATGCTCGAGTCTTGAGGTTGCGCAAGCACAAAGGGCAAAAGTAGGCATTGGGGATGTGCTCAAGATTAGGGCGCCACGTGTAGACTCGCTTATGCAGAGCAACCATAGGAAGAATTTGCACTTCAAGGGGCCCAATGCTTCCAAAGATCGTAATGAGGGGCGGAACAAATACCGATTTAATTGGATCTTATAAGCGGATCTCGACCGAGAAGGATCCGCCCTGGAGAAACGCTGTTAGTTGATCTTCCTCTCCCATGGTCAACACTACCTGGGTGAGTCGACGGAGGAGAAGCAAAAGTTCTGGGATCATCTGAGGGTTGAAATTCTGTCCGAGGTCGCGCAGCTAGTTGTTGTTGAGAAGTGCGTCTCTTACTGTTCTGTTCTTCTTAGTCGCCGCCGAGAAAAGCAAAGGGGCGAGTGATCTCGGAGACGAGCCTAACAACCAGGTGTCAAACCAAAAGGAAAGAGTTCTTCCATCGCGGAGGGATGGAACGGATCCAGCATGGAGGAGGTCGGAGTCGAGATCTAGGGGTGGGTCAAGGGAGCCTGTCCAAGCCGGGAGGGATGGATCCTGCCGCCCACCACCACCGAGTCTCAGAGCGCTGGGCGGTTACTGGAGGTCAAGGACCCCTAGCCCCCCAAGGGCAATAGGGGCGCAGACCGTGCCCCAATTGATTCTCAGACCGCCTCGCTGGGGTTGGCCGAGCCACCCTGCAGCCGTGCCTTCCCGATTTTATCGATTTTCTTGAAAATGGAGGCAGTGGCTTAATGACGGAGAAAATGTAGGATGGCAAGGCCGAAAGGACAACTTTAGTAGAGTTAGGCGCCCACCCTTGACATAAGGGGACCCCGCCATCCAAAGAAGTCTCTGTGGATTTTGTCCAGAGAGGTTGGAATTGGACTAGCTTGAGGCGCTTGATTGAGAGTGGCAGCCCAAGTATTTGAGGGGAAGGAGGTCCTTCCACCGAAGGTCTTGAAGGATGAGGTCCAGTCCAGTGTTGTCGCAATGATGGGGACGACTGCTCTTAGAGAAATTGGTGCGGAGCCCAAGATGCGCCCAAACTCACGAAGAATGACACCAAGGCCGAGACATCCTCCTGCGGGCTTGATAAAATGGCTGCATCATCGCCGAATAGCGAGATGCGGAGCTGGTTTTGCAGCCCACAGATCGGGAGAGGACTCAGCTGCCGTGGCGCCACCGAACGAGAGCAATTAGGGGTTCAATGGCGATGTTAAAGAGGAGAGGGAGAGGAGTCTCCGCCAAGGCCTTCGCGATGCTGGATAAGGTCTCTTGTCCGCCCATCGAGGAGGACCTTGATGAAGAGGAGGTTAGCAACATGGCAATCCAGCTTACGCCATCGAGTGTCGAAGCCCCTAGCTCGAGATTGTCAAGAAGATAAGTCCAGAAATCGTGGTTTAAAGCCTTCGCAAGATCGAGCTTGAGGAAGAGAGTCAAAGTGGATTTGTGAAGGGCTTTTGCTTTTCCTTGAATGAAGAGGAAGTTATCTTGGATGTGTCGGTTTTTATAAAGGCACTTTGACATGGTGAGATGAGATCATCCATTAAAGGAGCTAGACGCGAGGAGAGGATTTTGGTGAAAACTTCCCCAGCCGTGGATAAGGCCGATAGGTCTCAGAGTCCGGCAAGAGATGGGCAATCCTTCTTGGGAATAAGAACGATGAGGGCATAATTGAGTGCATCAAGCCGCTGGCATTAAGGTTGAAA
Source organism: Raddia guianensis (assembly GCA_036346415.1). Classification (NCBI taxonomy): domain Eukaryota; kingdom Viridiplantae; phylum Streptophyta; class Magnoliopsida; order Poales; family Poaceae; genus Raddia; species Raddia guianensis. Next base: position 6,213 of record JAYEVB010000307.1, on the reverse strand, counting down.
AGGCAATCAAGCGCTCAAGAGTTTATGGGAGATGAAGTCCCAAAGCAGACCTTGAAGAAGTCCCAAGAGAAGCCATCCCACTGTGTGCCTTTTCGTAAGGGAGGCTATCGACAATCCTATTGAGCTCTTCCATTGTTAGGGATTCTCCAAGGAGGAAAGGTCGAGCCAAGGTAGGCCGAGGAAATCCCAGCTTGAAGGAGCGGCTTAAGGTGTCGAGGAATGGCTCCTTCACCAAAAATGGAGTCAAAGTGATGGTGAAGGGTGGACGCTAGTTCGTAATGCTCAGTGTATGCCAACAGAGGATTGGAGGAGTGGATGAATTTTTTCACGGCGACTGCTTGTCTTGAGGTGGAAATACTTTGTGTTGGCATCCCCAAGTTTGAGCCAACAGGCGCCGACTGCTTCCACTTCATTTTTTCGATCACGCTAAGGCCCGTGATTTTCCATTTGAGGTCTTTCCGGTTGGATCTCCGCTGAGAGAGAATACGGGATTCCATGGCCACGCCAAGGAGGCGAAGAACCTCCGAGGCCAAAGCAAGTCAAGCTTGGTGTCTCCAACCAAGGTGCGGTTCCTGTGTCTTGAGAGCCAAGCGGTGGAAAGCTTCGCTTTAAAGCTAAGGAGGGGATGGAGGCAAGCCTAGGGGGACTAGCACCAGCTTGCTTGGCGCACTCGAGGAATCCTCGCATCTTGGTCCGTAAGCTCAAATATGAAACGCCTAGGCGGGCGAGGGAGGTTCTCCGCTGTTAGGAGCAAGGGGCAATGGTCTGAAACAACAGAAGATAGAGGGATCAAGGAGCGAGAGGGAAACAGGAGCTCCCAAGGGGCGTTAGAGAAAACGCGGTCTAGTTTAACTGTAAAGGGGTTGTTTTGCTCATTGCTCCACGGAACCGACGCCTGAGAGGTGAATTTTGAGGAGGCAAGTTTTTCCTAATAGGACAATGTGGAGCTCACTCTCACCTCTATCCATGCTATTTCAATTTCTTGTATAGTTGTATGTAAACCAATCTTTTTTGTTTATTTAGTCAAAATGTTTTACAACAATCCCATTCAAAAAAAAATGTTTTACAACAAGGCATGGTTTTGGATTTTGTCGACGGTTGGGATATTGACCCAAGTCAGCCAAGGTTCTTCAAGGAGGAGATAGGAGACACGCCGAACAACCACGAACAAAGAACTAACAGAGACAAGGGTTTTATCCTGTTCAGCCTCTCGAGAGATAATAGCCCTACGCCCAAATTTTCTTTATATCAAAGAGGATTACAAGGTGGAACTCGCAAGCTCAAAGAGGTCTCAAGCGAGTAGTCCATGAAAATCTCTTGGCCAGGTCCTCTAAACGCCATAGGGGCCCTATTTATATAGTACGGAGCAAACCGACCTACCGAGAAATATCGGGCCGCTAACTACGAGATCATAACGAACTCATACATGCCAAATACAACCTACGGTAGATAGGATAATCTCCTAATCTTGGGGATCACGACTCCTAATCCAATCCGAAACCAACGTCCGGTCTTCACGTAGTCAGCAGTAACTCCCTGCTCGAGACGGACTCAAACACGCATTTCTGGTCACACGATCACCCCTACCAAGAGGCTGTTCGGCAGGATGCATATGGGCCAGATAGAACCTTCCAGGGAGTTGGGCCCTGGTAGGCTATTCGATTGGGCCGTCAGGGAGTGGGCCATGGCAATGGGCCGTGGTTTTATCCCCGACAGCTAGCCCCCGAGACTCAAGTGGAAGGACTCACTAGAGTGGGGTCTTCCTCTTAAGACTCCAAGTCACGAAGAGGGTAATCTTGCTGCTACAAAGACGCAATGCATAAACGAACAAGTTATGGTTCAACCAACAAGACTTGTTCAGACCGAACAAACCCGCCAAAGGCCGAAAGCAACTCATAGGCCGAACAGAAATAACATCCGCCCGAGCAGAGCACTCACCTTCGATCAAGAAATCGAAATCCAGCCCCAAGTGCAGAGCTCGCCACGGGACCAGACGCGCCCCGGACGAAGAGCTGCCCGGCGTAGGTGAATCATCTCCTTGAGGCTGAACGTCATCAAGGAGGGATTGATTCTTAGTAGTGAAGAGCGACACCGCCGTCCCGTAAGATCAGATCTTCCGGAGAATGAACATAGCAAGTCGTGAGACGGACTCGGTCGCCGCATCCGTGCATTCGATGCCTAGGAAAAATAAACGAAAATAGGATTATCTCTGCAAAGCTTGCCCGAGAAAATAGAGATTGCGCCTCGAGCAAACGCCGTGCTCGTGGAGCGAAGGTGATGTGCCCTGCACGAGATCGTGTGTAGAAGCGCATAATGCATACGAACGGGAAAGGTGACCTACCCCTGCAGCGTAGAGCTCGCCAAGGAACCGTAAAGAGATTCAGTCCTCAAGCACGGAGCTCGTTAAAGGAACCGTAGCGCGACCAGCGAAGACGCATCTTTAGGAGCCCGCGCCCGCGAAGAGCTGCCCGGCGAGGTGATCCAAATTTCGAGCACGGAGCTCGTCATGGGGACCAGATGCGCTGAGCGAAGAACCGCCTCGGCGAGGTGAATCACAACCCGACGCGCCAGAGCCGCAAGAGAACGTGTGAAATCAACGCTTACCCATGACGATTCCTTGCGCAGGTTAACGCGGTTCTGGCAAGTGCGTAACCGACGCTGAGTGCCTGCAGATGAGAATCGGCTTACGCGGCATGCCCGCTATGGCGAGAATCGCTTACGGTAGGCGTGACTCTGGTGGCGCAATACTTGACTTAGCCGAATCGCGAAGGTCGCGCCGGGCAAAGGCGAGAAATCATACGCGGTGGAGTGAATCGCCCCGCACGCGCGAGCGCACCCAGAAGAGAGGATGCGCATATCGGTTTTGGTGGGAAGCTCGAACCTCGCCACCACCATCACCGAGTCTCGATGTTCCCTGCCTCGTATTTCCGCAGAAGACAAACAAGAAAACGAGCCAGCCAAGGGAAAAAGAGAGCAAGAGCAGGCTCTAAGAAGAGCAAAGCGAAGTTTTGAAAACACGCTAAAGACGACCTACCCGCACAAAACAGAATTTTTTCCGCACGCCTTCGATAGCGTTAGTGTCACCGACGAACGCGGAGCCGACGCTAGAGTACCCATTATGGCGAGAACCGCTTACGGTGGCAGACTCGCAGGTGGTGCGCCCGATTACCGTGCTGTGAAGGACGAGTATGGATAAAAAGACGCAAGCGGGCAGTGCAGCCTCGCCGTGGCTAAGACCGCTAACTGTGGAAGGCGAACGGACCTTAGCCGCAGCAAGACGGCGAGGCGAAATCTTATCCGGCATGGACCCGCAGCAGCTGCAGGTCGCCGCGCGATGCGGAACTGCGCCAGAGTGCCCGCTATGGCGAGAATCGGCTTACGGCATGCCCGCTATGGCGAGAATCGGCTTACGGGGGCGTAAACTCCCGGTGGTGCACCGCTGGTTAACCGGAGCCGCATGTGTCGCCGCCGGATAAAAGACATGCTCAAGACGCTGGGAGCGCCACGGAGCGAAGACCAACGAGGTTTTGGAAACTAACGCTAAGGAAAGGAACCGGAGAACTGAAAACGCATCGGGTTGCCAAATTCAGCTCAAGTCCCAATCGACCGAGGAGAGGCAGCCTCCGAGGCTCTTCGAAGAAGCCGAGAGCTTCAAGGCCGTCCGCAAGGACTAGCATCACGGAAAGAAGGGTCAAGAGCTGGCCGAGCAGCTCAAGACCGCCGAAAGCAGCTTGAATCAGAGCGAGAGTCTGATCAACAGATTTTCCTCGCAAAAAGAGCAAAGAAAAGACAAGGACGAACAGAAACTAAGAGTAAGGCGAATAGCGCTAGAAAGTTTTAAGAAAACCGAGAATAGAACGCCACCTAACTCCCACTTCTGCAGTAGTACTTGCCGAGGACCTGAATTTGCTAACTCAACAAGTGCACAAGAGAAAGAGCGACACCCTAGCCCCTGCACGGACGATGCATGAAGACCTAAACTTGCGACTTCAAGCACGCACGAGAGAGTTAGAGCGACACCAGATCCCGATCGACTCGCTTCAGAACCGCCGTTAACGTAAGTTAGGCGATTCCAAGGTAACCGAACAAGGAAAGTGCCTCACCGCGAGGGCTTACGAGAGCGTGCTTTGCCAAGTGGTTATGCCGTGAGCGGTAAGTGCCTCGCCGCTGAGGGCTTACGAGAGCGCATTTAGCCAGAAGGTCGAACCCGTGTTACGCAACTCGAAGTTTAGGAACTCGCTGAAACTAGATACGGCAGGGAAAACCTTAAGATTACGGAGCCAAGAGTTCGTAAGACCGGCAACCATCAAGTGTTACCAGAGAGTAAGGTAGTTTAAGAAGACGGGTGGTGAGAAGGGTCGCAGGGGTCGCGAACATTCACCGCCAATGGGTTGAACTTACATGGCAGCCGAGAGACTTGGACGAACTAAGACGCCAAATTTGAGAAAAGCACGGTTAGGGAAACGAAGACCTACACGAAACTTACGGTTGGTCGATGTTCCAAGTGTTGGTCACTTCCCGCCATCCATCGCCAGCGAATGCCCAGGATCCGGAAGGAGTTTTGATCCAACCCCGAGCACGGAGCTCATCGCGGGATCAGACGCTCCCGCAAAGAGCTGCCCTGCTGAAGAGATCCAGCCCCTAGCACGGAGCTCGTCATGGGATCAGACGGCTACCGCGAAGAGCTGCCTGACGCAAGTGATCCAAATCGAGCACGGAGCTCCAGATCCGAAGGCGATCAAGATCGAATGGATCAATCCGATCCGCAGAGAAGAGACATCCCGCCTCCGAGTCAGAGTCCTCGTGAGAGATCTCCGTCACCGATAGAGTTCGACATGCTAGATCTCGCAGATCCCCACGATTGCCCACTGCCGACGTTGGGATATTGATCCAAGTCAACCAAGGTTCTTCAAGGAGGAGATAGGAGACACGCCAACAACCACGTAACAAAGAACGAACAGAGAGACAGGGTTTTATCCCGGTTCAGCCTCTCGAGAGATAATAGCCCCACGCCCAAATTTCTTTATATCAAAGAGGATTATAAGGTGGAACTCGCGAGATCAGCAGGTCTCTCGCTAGTAGTCTCATGCGAAAATCTCTTGGCCAGGTCTCTAAACGCCATAGGGCCCTATTTATATAGTATGGAGCAAACCGACCTACCGAGAAATATCGGGTCGCTAACTACGAGATAGATCATTACTAACTCATACATGCTAAATACAACCTACGGTAGATAGGATAATCTCCTAATCTTGGGGATCACGACTCCTAATCCAATCCGAAACCAACGTCCGTCTTCACGTAGCAGCAGTAACTCTTGCTCGAGACGGACTCAAACACCATTCTTTGGTCACACGCATCACCCTACCAAGAGGTCGTTCGACAGATGCATATGGGCTCGATAGAACCTTCCAGGAGCTGACCCCAGAGGTCGCTCGATTGGGCCGTCAGTGAGGGCTATGGCAATGGGCCGTGGTTTTATCCTCGATGATTTGTTGTTACATGAAAGCATAAAACTTATCAGATAATGGGCTTTCAATGAATGGATGCTTGTTTCAGCAAAATACGTGTCAAGAAATAACAATTTACTCTCTAAATTAGTTTTCCATCCTTCCCATGGCCTAAAATAATCTTCCTCAGTAAAAGCAAACCCAGTAACTAAGATTGCAACTGCTAGGCGCTGAAAGAATAAAACATTCGTAAAGACCCAGTTAACATGGTCACTGAACTCATTGTATTTTTTCCCTTAAAGAACAAGACAGGATAACTTGCTTCATGCCCTTTCGGCCATTGGAGCATCAGATAAACCACAATGCAAAATAGAAAGAAAACAAAACTCACACCCTGGCTATGGTTATCGCCGATGGTTTTGAACTCAAATTCCTCACGTTTCCGATTCTCTTGGCCATTTTGGTCCCAGTTAACCCAGCTCCAGCAGCTGATTTACAAACAAAATGATGATTAGTTACTTCTACAATTGAAGACTTTTGATTTTCTGATTCAGTATGCATAATTTACTTACTTGCATGTTTCATGTTTCACTACGCTTATTTTATTCTTCGTTAGAAAAATACTGCTTTTTTTTTGTGGGTAACTGATCATAATTGCTACCTAAACTAAGACATGCACTAAGAAACAAAAGCTTGAAATGTGGAAGACATCATCAGAAACCCAAAATAATATTCAGAGAGTATTCGGGCCCACCTCCAAATG
>JAYEVB010000289.1:0-16959 GCA_036346415.1 Raddia guianensis | reverse complement strand
ACTGGTTCAGATGAAGGCAAACCAATTGTGATTTCGTCCCCAAACTCTGCATCAGCACAAGCTTATGTACATGTTGCTGAGAAGGTGACTCGGAGGCTCAAGGAGTTAGCTGAGGAACGACTTTTGGGCCCAGAACTCTTGCTCTGAGAATTCAAACACCCTAGCAAAAAATTGTTTTGTTTGGGGGTGGGGGTACCTTCGAGTTGAACTGAAACTAGGAACTCCTTATAAAATAATAATAATTCACTCAGAAAGAAGAGTTGGTGCCAACCCTGTCTTTTGTGTATGTACAAGCGCATTGTATCACGTATTATTTAGGTGAGCTGTGGGCACCTGCAAAACGGCAAAAGGAAGTCAGGGCACTGCACACGGGTCTCCTGTGCATTTAGTATACTAGTCTCTACATTGCTGTACTTTTCAAATTCCAGAACCAATGTTCATGGGTTCATCCAAGTTTCTCACTGACATGGAAAACATTGGACTCCTTTTATTGGTAATCTTTAGGTACACAAATTCTTCCTTTGCAAATCCCTCTGCTGATCATCAATATGATTCTTCTGTTGACTTTGAGCTGTTTTCAACCGTTGCAATAATTCCTTGCTCATCTGCTTCTTTGAGTAACTCCAGTCTAGATACCATTCCTTCACTGGTCCCCTTCCAATTGAGAGGGTTATGCGTTTTCTACCATACAATGTTTCAAAAGAAGTCGTGAAAACTGGGTTGATAACCATTGTTATAAGAACTATTTCCATAGGGTAAATGCTTATCCTAGCTGTGTTTGATAAAGCACAGGCTCAATATCATATTTTCCAATGTTTGATTCATTTACTCTAGTCTGTCCATTACTATCAATATAACAATGTAGGCTATACTAAACTCGAGACTAGTACTCAGCAACCTATATAATTTGTACTAAATTTTGTTGTGAATTGATTTCCTTTGGCATACATAATCTTCTTTGTAACTCCTTGTAGAGAAACATCCTTGGTCAAGCACAAATCTACTAGTTCGTCTCCTAAGTAAGGTGTCCTTTCCTCCATATCTTTCTACCTACCAATTGGATCCGTTTGCCCTCGGAGCCACACTCATCGGAGTTGCCGCTCCAGTTCTCCCATGCATCAAGATGCACGCCGTTAGGTTCTACCTAAAGATCTCGGCCTAACATACCTCCTCGGACCAAATTCCAAATAGGCTCATCGGGCCACCGACGGTGAGCAACGGCGGCGCGACCTGGTCTACACGTGAAACTCCTCTTTGAACCTCCCCGTGCTAATTTATACTCAGGTTCAAGATCTATGGATCACAAGTAACCTCACGTCCTCACTTCACTATGGTGATGCACGACTCCGAGGAACTCTGGTTGGCTCTAGCAGCACCCCACGGCCCACGGCAGCAGTGATGCTTGGACTCAACGGCAATTGCTCTGTGACATCCTCGTTTCCAAATATTTTAAAATTAGCATGTGGCAGATAGGTTGTGGTATGTAAATGGTTAAATCTTTAAAATTTTGCAAAATCTTTTATGCCGATCCGAGTGGGGCAACCACCACCGGGTAGTGGACAAGCTCGTGGATGGGTCTCTTCCATTGCAGCGCTTCCGGTGCAAGGAAGGGTATCTCTTCCTCTCTCACCGAGGCTCGCTCCACGGAACTCTCCCGCCAATGCTCTATTGCCGTGGATACGCGCCCATCGAGACATCTCGCCATTCTTGCTCATCAAAAGGTATGGTCTTCCTCTTTTTATATATAATTCTTCCTCTCCACTCCTCATCTCGCACCTTGATCATTTGGACACTGCGCTTGGTGAGAGAGAGAGGAAGATGAAGAAATAACGTGGAGTGGTATACGGGCTAATAATTGAATTTAACGGTGCTATCGAAGCGAGTTGCAAGATTTTAGTTTATGGTTTTATAAAAGCTTTTGGTGAAGCGCTCACGTTAGTCTATGGTCTTATATCGATCAAGTGAACAATATTTGCAATGTCGCATGCATCTTCTACCATGTTGACGTGACGAAGATGCAAGGATATCAAGAGCAAGCATTTAGAACATTTTGTGTGTCATAGCCTATGTACGTGCCGTTGAATGTGCATAAAACCTGTGATAGCCTATGTACGTGCCGTTGAACGTGCAGAAAAGCTAATAATTACCTCAGCCTCGTCATATAAGAAACTAATTAGAACTTAGATAAACAAATATGACGATATCGATCACACGTCTCCCGATTCCAGTCATAGTTTGACCGTCGACCATTAACCGGCCATAATCCACTCATGTGTATTGAAAGCAAAAATGAACGTGGTCTAAGACCAACAACGGTAAAGCTCTGAGGTAAGTGTCGGGGAAGAGGAGCTCCCAGGCTGCAGTGCAAAAGGCACGATCTATTCTCGTGTAGGTAGGATTGGCCCGCTCGTTGCTCCAGATGAAGCGACGACCCGAGAGGTGAATTTCTTTCAGTTCAAGGTTGCTGATCACTGAGCGGAAGTCATACATAATCGACGGGTTGAGGTTGCAATTGTTGTTGTCCGTAGCTTGGTAGATAAGATTGAAGTCCCCCAAGATGAGCCAGGGAAGAGTAGTCGGTGCATGGGTGGAAATCTCTTAAGAAAGAGAAGTTTATTTGTTGTGGACTGCGGATCATAGATAACCGTGATGCGCTAGAAGATGCTTGTCAGCTTTGACTTAATGGTTGCCGAGACACAATTAGGCGTGCTAACGATGTCGCTCATCCGAAAGTAATCTTCATGCGCTAGTAGAAGGATCCCTTCCCTTGTTCCAAAAGCTGGGAGGCAGGCAAAAATGGACACGAAGGAGCGACCAGGGCAATCCACTACAACCTGAGCATCCACAACGTCCGTCTTCGTTTCTTGGATGCAAACCAACGATGCTCCAAATGAGCAGATGAGATTTCGAAGAACACTTCGCCTTGCACCCTAATTGAGGTCTCTAACATTCCAGTTGAGGATATGTGATGTAATTTGGGAGACAAAGAAGTATCAGACCTCGACCGTGGGTTGCTCGAAGAGGTGGCACCCAAGGTTATCGGTTGATCTGCACTGCCGCGCTGAGGGATCATCAAGAGGAGGCCGGAGAGGTCGCACAATGGTGCATCGATGGGTAGAGGCTTTCCCAGGAGGCCAGAGATAAGGTCTAGGGTGCCATCAGGCTTGGCATGGAAATTGAAACACGGCTCAAGGCGCTTGGTGATGAGCTTCTTGGCCTTCTCCTCTACTAGTAGCCTTGACATAGGTTTAGCCGCAAGACGGAGCTTCGACGTAAAGCAGCGACCGGCGTCGAAGCAACGGTCATGGACTGGTGCGTTGCTCTTCTGGTAAATACTTGGAGGATAGGGGGCTTCACGGGGGGTGAAAAAACTTGAGATGCTAAAGAGAGGCTGCGAAAACAGCGGTGAGGAGGCCGGCGTCAGGTTTGGGGCCTCTAAGTCACCTTGGGAGGTCGGTGGGGCATCCTCTGTCACTAAGCCTATGGAGTCTTCGTTGGCCGAAAGGTCCCCTTCGCCGATAAGGGATTCTAGGGTGCGTTGTAGTTGAGGTGGTGCTATCTCTAGGGCGAGAGCGGCTCCATGCTCCAGGTTGGGATCACAATCATCATTGGTTAAAACTGTGGTCACATCATCCTCGACCTCCACAGTCCCTGGGGCCCTGGATCCAATGCCAAAAGGTGGAAGAAGTCACCTGTCACCACTCCCAAACAGGCTTCGAGGAGGGAGAATTATGGACCACCCAGTGTTTTGTGCCCCCTTTTACGAAGGCTCAACTTTGCCGCAACATGTCGGCACTGGAAGGTCCTTCTTGAGAGCCGAGGTGTTCAGGCGACCTTCGGGTGACAAAGCAAGAGTGAGAGTCTCCCATGCGGAACTTGGACTCACTGGTGTCGACGATAGTCAGGGTGGTGATGGCGGTAGCGTGGCGTAGTGTGCGTGGGCGATCTGACCGGGGGCTCCTCCCCGTCCACCAGTGTCACGACCCCCTGCGTCACCACATGATCTGATATTAGGCCCAGACTAGTACCTCATGATGGACAATTCAACGGCTATCATCGCTGGCATTCCATTATTATTCAAAATAACGGAGAATTACAAGGTAGTATCATAAGCTATTACAATAAGGCAGGTATTACCAAATATTAAGGACGAATAACAAGAACATCATAGCAGCAACAGCCTTCAGATCCAAGCAATTGATCCGGACACTCGCAGCTAGTCCTGCACACCTGAATTCGGACCCTCCTGGTCCTGATCAGACTTGCAACCTGAATAATAAAATTATCCGCGATAGATATATAATGAGTACGTGTCTACCTAGCAAGCAATCCTTAACAAATGTATACAATGGCAAATATTGGGGGAATGGTTATTTTACACAAGGTGTAAAGACCTATATACTAATCAAGTTTTAGCAAAAGTGATGTTTTGTTGAATGCATGCATCTATAGTGTCATCACGAACATCAAGGAAGGTGCATGATCACACTAGACCAAATATCAAAGGAAGGTGCATCATCACATCAAGCCAACCCCAGCCTACTCTAGTCAAGTTCAATTATTGAAAAGGTGAATCTACATGTGCAAACCTCTCGCTCCGTCCATGACCGTGGACATGGCTATCATGATAGTTTTAACCCTGCAGAGTGTGTACAAATTTCCCCACAAGCTCCGTCTCATCCACTAGAAGATACGGTACAAGACTTTTCCAGACTACTACGCCCACCACTTCACCTGCCCTCTCTTTAGGTTTCCCCGGCCCACCCGGTACACGCTGCAGAGGGGGCCCTTCCACATATCGGTACCGGCCTAGGGCATTCCCCATTTAAGCCATTCGGTCTCAGGAACGCACCTACCTCTCAGGTAAGGTCGCGAGCCTCACCCTAGGGCAATAGTAACGAAACGTAACCGGACAGCCTACGAGCAAGCGGTTATTGGGTTTCGTAGTGTACTAAGCCAGTGCGGAAGGCACACGTGGCTGTACGGTAATGTTTGGTCTAGCAATACACAAGCTTGAGTCCTTATTAGAGGAGGCCCTCGAATCTCCACCACATTCCCGAAACCATCACTGCCGGGTCTCCCCTAAACAATAGTAGTTTTAGTTGTTTAGGGTTTAACCAAAAACACCATCACGAAGCATACGCCTCACAAAGGCACATTTTATAGTGAATCCCAATGCATGGGCCTAAGCTGTCCAAGCATGGGGTGGCAATGCATTGTAGCTGGTGCTACTCAGCAGAGCACAATGCCAGGACTTGTGGGCTCAAAATAGCAGGCATCATGCCCACTAAAGTGCCTATTTGCAATCCACCAACACCATATGTGGCTGAAGAAGAGGTCAATATTGAGGTATGAATGTATGACAATGTACATTATTATATCCAGCAAAATTTACTTGCATTTTGCTACTGCAGGACCACTTGGAGCCTGAACCACCAGCACCATTTGATATTGTCACACAAGAGGAAACAATGCTTTCCCAGATGCTTTCTCAGTTTAGTGTTCCCTGCCCTTGCTTGCACCTCAAGGCCAAACAATGTCTACTGTACTGAACAGTGGCGGATGCAGGATGAAAATCAAGGTGGGGCAAGCCTAATCCCAAATCCGCACCCAAATTGAATCCTTTCCCCTTGTCTAGCTCATTCGGCCTAAATCCTTGCATATCCACCCGCCGACAACCACTAAATCAAGTAGTCTAGAACAATTTAAGACGAATTAAGACGCGGAGGGGGGAGCGGACCTCGAACAGGCGGTGATGCTCCCCACCAGGTGGAGGCGTGGAGTTGAGCCCGAGCCGTCTGCCGTGTGGAGGCCGGAGGGGTAGCCGCCGCGCTCGCCTAGATCCTGTCGGACACAGAGGGCGGCGGCCTCACCGCCGCTGGCCGCCGGGGTGCCTCGGTGCTCGCCTTCTCCGTCGACCGCCCCCAATCCCATGCGGCGTGCGTGGCGCCTGATGTGCGCCGACCCGACCAGAGGAGCAATATAGAGAGGGAGAGCCCACCACTTCACCGCCTCTCTTTAGGTTTCCCCACCCAAGACACTGCAGAGGGACCCTTCCACATATCGGTACGCCTAGGCGTTCCCATTTAAGCCATTCGGTCTCGTGAACGCACCTACCTCTCGGTAAGGTCATGAGCCTCACCATGTATCATTTTCGAGTGCAATAGCTAATCTATATTCCATTCATTTTAATTTAATTTTGCACATTCACTTTTGTTAGCTTTATTAGGAAATATATATGTTATCTGGTTAAGTGTATGTGTGTCTTCCTCTCTTGTACAGAAGTAGAAATGCACTATTTCTCTGGATTATGCATATAAGATACTAGTTGAGTGCGCGCCATGGCACGCCGAAAGCACAATTGTGGTCCCGTGGGTCCATGGGGATGCGTCGATGATGAGGCGCAAGCAAGCGTCGACCATGCCGGTAGAACGATTGGCCTTGCTGCTGCTATTGCTCGACATAAGTTAATAAAACACGACATAAACAAATCTGATAGGAAGGTGAAGTATAATCTTTACACTGCACATACTAATTTATCTGCAAACCATGCTAATATGAACAAACTTACATTTTCATCACAAGGTCACCATTACCTTGGAAAACAAATTATGCTCATTCCATACTTTATTCATGATCTTGCTCAAAAAATGACATTCATGGTAGGATGGCAGTTATTAAAAAAGGGAAATAAGAGATGGTCAAAAAATAAATTATTTGCTCAAAAAATAAATGCACTCGAAAATGTATGGCACAGCATTATGGTAATGAAACACCGGATTATATGAAACAAACACCTCTCTTTGTTGTTCTGACATGAATGGCCCTGTTCGGTCCTGCAAAACCTCTACCAGGTTCCTGAAAGTTACTCCCCCCTGCCATCAATGGCAAACACCTCAAAAATCACTGTTTCACTAAGCATAAAATCAAATTGGAAAAACAGCTAGGCAAACCTTTACATTGGAATAGCACATGGCAAAACAAACTACACAGCTAGGCAAATCAACATGTTCCTAAGCAATGTGTAAGTCAACGGGGCAATAACCATAAATTCATGCTGTAAAACATTTTGAGCATGATCATTTGTATAGCTGACATGCTATTGACAGGCGAAATTAAAAACTATAGATGATCTTCAGTAGACGAGAAGGGAGGCGATAAACACGGAAACGTTAAATGTTCAGATCAGTTTTGTAAAGCACTTCTAAACAGTGGCCCATTTTGTTACACACGGCAGGAATCTATGTGTAGAGCTCTTTTCTAACCATGTCAAACCTAAGGCTGGGAGAATGCATGGCGTTTTTGTAGTGTTCAAAAGCAAATTGGATTGTACAAATTAAGGACGAAATAGGAAGAGATGCAGCCATCCACCAGGACCGAAGCGATTGATATGTATGTATTCGTGCATAAAAAAAAAGCTCTGAATTCTATTAGGATAACAAATTCTCTTCACCTAAAAAATCCATCGTAACACAAAAGATTAACCAATGGCCAAATGCTGGTTTAGAGCTCCATGTACGCGACATATACATAACCATATTGGAAAGTCAAGAAGTCATGAGAAGAATAGTTTTTTACAATCCTGCAATAAAGGATAAGAATAAAACATACTACATGTCAACATCGAACCGAATTAATTACTGTTAGTTTCAATTTAGCACAATGCAATAAAAATGTCCTCCACCACAAAATGTTGTCTGTTAGAAATGAAATTGTTGGCTTAGGCGTTTCTTCCAGCTGGCTTATAAAACTAAAATGAAGGAGGCCTTGGTCATTCATTCCATGGCATGAAAACAGTATATAGTAAAATGAAGGTTATGCACAAAATAGCATTGCTCATTTATGACATGAAATTAGGAGTTGGGACACAGGAAAAAGAATATTACACATAATATAACATTTCTCTGCTTTGCTTATTATTAGGCTACATGACAAAAAAAATGGGCTAACCATCAAAACCATGGTGGACTGAGAACTATTGCAAAGGTTGGTTTTGGTCAACAGAGATTTCAAGTAGCATATGATTCTTTTTCTCCTAAATGACGAACTTGTCTTTTGGGCAACAAATAAAAAATAAAACAGCATAATACAATCTGCATTGCAGGCTAAAGAGCAGGAACCGAAACATATTTTGATAATGATAAAATCACTAATGGCCCTGATGTGGCGCCGACTGGCTGGATTCGAGGTCGCTGTCGCCTGATCCGAATCCGGCCACCCCGGTGGACATCGTCGCGGAGCGTGCACACGCCGGAAATGGAGGAAGTAGAGGGAAATGGGGAAGGAGAGCGCAGTAAAGGGGAGGCCGCAAGGCCGCTCGGGAGAGCATGGGGGCGCTGAGGACCTGTGCGGCAGGGAACGGAAGGAAGAGGCGACGGCGGTGGCGGAAGAGGCCAGGCGGCCACGAGGGAGAGGCGGAGGAGGCAAGGAGGACGATGGGGATGGGATTGCGGAGGAGGCGAGGCGGCCGCGGGGGAGGCGTGGGAAGTGGGGAAAGCGGGTTAGGGTTGGGCCGGCACAGAGCCTCAGAAGGATGCACACGCAAAAAACATAAAAGGCAAGGGTCTTTTGTCAAGCCGCTGGTGAGAGTGGCTCAAACAATCACATGGACGGCGGGTTGATTACCGAAAAATGGAAAGGTTTTTTTGCAAAAAAATATAAACGGGGAAGGCCAGGCCGCTGGATTGACCTCGCTCCTCGATCCAACGGCAGAAACAAAGAGAGCGACGTGGCGAGCGGGAAAATCGCCACGTGGCGGGGTGGAGCAGGGGGTGGTCGGCCTTGTATACTGGTTATGGATTCGCCTCAGGTTCTGTAATCAAGCAGCCCATGTGTGTGGATCGTCTATAGATGCATCAATATAACCTGTCTGGAGTAAACTTGTGGTATCCATTGCCCTGTGTTTATCAAGACGCCAAAGATGCCTGGTTAATTGAAGACTGATCGCTCCTAAGGCATTCTGAACTTCTGTCGTGTCTCTATTCTGACGGCTCATTTTGGCAAAATTTTACTTATTTTCTCGAAAGAGGGTCGGAGAACTCGCTGCCATATTTCATGAATAGAAGAGAAAATAAAATACAAAGCTCGTGCAAACACGGGTATAACTATAACGTCCTCATGACCTCGCTAAACCGCATAACACTCCGCCACCGCCGGAACACCGCCACAGAGTAGAAAGAAGGAATGCGACCCACGCCGCCACCAACACTCACACAACGACGAGCAGAGAAAGGGAGGGTCTCACGCTGGGACGGACCGAGCCAAGAGGCGAGAACGGGACATCGCGGATCAAAGTCGCCACCAATGTCGCGGAGAGGAGCCACCACGCCTGTGACTCGCGACGGGAAGCGAAGGAAGCTAGACGCCGCACCACCCAGGCGGCACAAGCCGAACCCCGCAACTAACCCGAAAAACGCCAACAGACGCCACCGAGCACCTCGCAGAGAGGGAGGGCAAGGAGGTGAGCACGAACCGAGCTAGAGAGCAGGGTCACCGGCCATCGGAAGACGAGCGACACCACCACGCCACCACTGGAAGGAGCCGAGGAGTCGCGGACACACCCCCTAGAGCCCACTTGCTCCTACCACTCCGACCACTACCAAAGCGGACACCCCTAGCGGCCTCCACCGAGGCGGGCTCGAGCAAGGGGAAGAAGGAGAAGCGGTGCCAAGCTCCACCGGCTACGAGACCACCGGACCCATGACCATGGAGCACACCCATCCGACCGCCGGCCAACATCGCCAGATCCGCCTCTTGCCTGCAGATCCGGCCCAACGAGCGGCCCTAGGCGGTCACCCGAGACGGTCCCCGAGGAGGGAAGAAAGAAGAAGGAATAGGAGACCAACGACAAGCTCCACCACCGACGTGAAAAGCGTGCATGAAGAAGGGAAGCCGCACGTCCAGCGAGGGACGATGCACGCGGCGTAAACGTGACACGGATGGAACGACCCGCGCCCGCGAGAAGGAGAGTGGCGAGATGGGGCACACATTGTCGGTCAAGAACAAGGGGGCCCAAAGCAACCACCACCCCACCAACCTCGCCGGAAAGAACTAACGCCAGACACGGCTACCACGACGGGGAAAGAAGGAGGCCACAGCCGACCACCACGACGCTTCCATGCTTAAGCTCGCCCGGCAGCGCGACATGACCACCCACGCCGGTCGGCGCTCGCTAGATCTCGGCGGCCGAGGAGCCGCCGAGTAGCGCCAGAGAGCGCGACGCCCGGCGCCAACCGCAGCGCTTAGAGGTCGCTGGACGCTTGTCGGAGACGCCAGATCTAGCCGCCACCACCGCTAGCGGGACGTAGCCAGCATGCGACCCGGCAGACGCGATGCCTTGTGGCAGACCCACCCTACACCACCAAGCGCTAGGGCGGCAGACGAGGCGCGACGGCGGCAGCCCACACAACGCAAGACATGCGAGCGGGGCTCCATATCGCGGCTTCTGCTAGATCTAGACACCACAGCACCGCCCGCCAAAGCCACCGGCACCGGGGAGCACAAGGGCGACGCCGGCCGGCCACTAGCACGCAGACGGTCGCCGGAGTCCTAGCCTAGCCGGCCACCCAACGGAGAAGATCGAGAGGAGGAGAGGTCCCGCAGCCGCCGAGTGGGAGGGAAGGCGGCGATGACGATAGGGAGCGCCAGCGACGCACTGAAGGGGCCTGCCGCCAACACGGAGGACGACGGATCTGGCGGACCTGCCGGATCCGGCCGGCGCCTGGATCGAGCCTGCCACCACCAGGACGCCTCAAGGAAACGAGAGAGGAAGACCCCACCGCCCAAGGGAGAGCGACGCGATGAGGAGGAGAGACGGGGAGGTCATTGGGTCAACGCCATGAGGACCCCAGTCGCCCCCCAAACCTCCACGAGCTCTCGGAGCATGGGACCTGGTTGTTGAAAATCCCACAAGGTCTACAAAATTGTTACTTATCAAATTGCAGATTGTAATGTTGTTCATCTTCCGCTTGGAACAACCAAGCATTGTTTAGTGCCATCGATGATTTAGGTCTTGTTTGTTTCAGATTAGATTAAATTAAATTAAATGAAAATTTATTATTTTTGTATAGGACAAAACTTGTAATATTTTGTAGTTATTTTGTGGCTTTTAAATAGTTCTTCTTAAAGTTCGCAAAAATAATTTTTCCTTAATTTTTGAATTTTTAAAACGCTTCGAGTGGGTCACAAATTTGCTATAGTAAACGCAACATAACATTAATCAAACAAACAAGGCCTTAGGGATGGAGTCGGGTTCATCTAGTCAATCTAGCGCTTAGCTGAGTGGACGATGGTCAGAGAGAGAGACGACAGAATAAGATGCATGAATGCGTGATGCATCTCTGCACCACTCCTTGCATTGCATCGCATGAATGGAAATGGAAATAGAAGTCCTAGTAAAGATTAGAGAGGAGTAATTTCAGGCCATGATAGACAACAGGACTAGATTTAGGCCATGTTCTTTTGAGCTGATCTGAACGGATGAACGACTGAACGGCTGAAATGACCGAACTTTGAGAGCTTCTTGAGATAGTCTCGAGATTTAGGTACATTTCGTTTGACTTTCTTTTTAAAGCGTTAGAACCCACCTTCAAAATAGCGAAAAAAAGAACTTAAAAAACTCAAAGCATATGTGTTTTCAAAACGTAGATAAGTCGTTAAGCTGTTAAGACGTTAAGCTGTTAAGCTGAAAAGAACTGGGCCTTAATTTTTTTCTCGTAGTAATTTAACTAAATTAATAAATTAAGCTGGCGAGCGGCGGGAATCAAACCCGTGTCTTCTCCTTGGCAAGGAGATGTTTTACCATTTAACTACGCTTGTTGCGGGATATATTTTATAGGGTATATCTGACTAGGTTGACCGTATTATTTTCTATTATATTAGAGACAGGGGTCTAGGGACGCAGCTCAACAGTGCTTGAAAGTAATCATGGTTTGTTCATGGACAAACCTCATGAACCATTGCTGCAAGAGCTCCCTTTGGCCTTGTTTGTTTCATTAAATTAAATTAAATGAATACTTGTTATTTTTGTATAAGCCAAATGATGTAATGTTTTGTAGTCATTCTTGTCGTATTAATTAGTACTTCTTAAAGTTTGTAAAACATTTTTCATAACTTTTAAACTCGATGAAACGATTTTGAGGAACAAACACCCCAAAGTTTAAAAAAAAAAAGCCAAAGAGCGCGACCCTAAGGAACTTTATTTTTTTCATCTTTTCATTTGAAAAAAGGAGAAAAAGCATTTGTTTATTAAACCAAAATCAAAAAAAAGTTACAAATAAAAAAAGTAAAATATAAAATTTCAAACAAAATCTTTAGTTTGTTTTTTTTTAAAGAACGGGAAAAGGAATCTTTAAAAAAAATCAATATACTATATAAAAACCTAAACATTTAAAAAAGCAAGTCACAAATGCTATGTTTATATTTTGAAGCTTGTAATGTCCAACAAACAACTACTTTTGGAGAATGGAGGAAAGTAAGTTGAAAAGCAAATTTGAAGGTGATTGATTTTCTCAATCAGTAATACAAATATAGGGATGGCACAAACTCACAATAGGGAAAAAACATATAGTTAAATGGCACTAAACCCCAGTTGGTACCCAAGTTCAGGAAAAAATGCAATCAAGGAAGCACTGTTACCATCATGCCGTAGTTGACCAATTCTGCGACCCTAATAAGAGAAGATCGATTATTTCAGGTATTTAAATCCTGTAAAATAAGCCACCGGCTAATCTATGTAAAACAATGCAACCATAATGTTGTTTACAAAATAAAATTGATTAATCGATGATACTGACAAAGCGTAGAGCAGTAAAAGACAATATCAACATCTGACTACCATTTCCTTGTCTCAAATAACATCTCTGAAGATAGAAGTTTTATAGCTGAAGAGCCACATTTTTTTATTTTTATTATCATGCATAAAATGAGGACTGTTTTTACCATCTTACGGAGATGAAAACATACAATGGTAATTGAAAATAACCACACAGATTCAGAGCAGATGCTCTGAAAAGAGGAAATATATATCCCAATAGCATGGTAAACTTTAGTTAGTTAACTGAATATTAGTCCTTGTGTTGCCATTACCCCATGCAAAAGGACAAACTTTCTAGTCTATGGACTGATCACAACACTGCAGAATTGTTATTTTAAACAAATATAAAACTAAATCAGTTTTAGAGCATGTCAACAATCCTGATGTCTGTCTCCCTGTTTTCTTACTTTCACTAAATGACCTCAGAGCAATAATACAATCCACAGCTCGAACACCTTTGCCAGCCTATATTCCAAATGGCAGATAAAAAAGTTAAGTTTTACCGAAACAAACGTAAAGCCAATTATTAAATTTTTGTAGAGATTGCATTCATTCATAGCGTGTTGAGTTTCTCGGCAAAAACAAAGGGCTTTTTGTTCTATGATGGTGAATCGACCCTCCGACTTTTTGTTCTTGTCTCGCGCTCGACAACTCGTTGTGACCTAAGATGATGTGGCTTGGCACGCCGTCTGATAATGATAATGTATGAGAAAATAAAAGCTATTAACAAACTAAGACATTAACTTCTAAACTTAATTATATGATCGTAGGACAAGGACCCATATGTAATACCTCTGCACTTGTGGGTGGCACCTCCCCAACAATGGGTTCGGCATCAGGTTTTTCTCTAGGTTAAGCATTAATGTAGACGCCGCTGTTCTAGTATGTGCTTCCGTGTAAAAATGTATATCCGTTGATATCATATGCTTGCCAAGTGACAACTATACTTGATAGCCTTTTGCCAACCAATTTAATGTTGTACTAATTTCTTCGCCAAACATGTGCTTTTTGAACCATTGGTAGAACGTTTTATCATGAGCTTCCGTGATTCAGGATTTTGACTGCTCTGAATTATTTGAGAGTATTTCATCCAAATGCGTGGTCATATAAAGGGACACTTCCGTTGATTGTTTCAGGACCGTGAAATATGCTTGTAAAAAAAATTATAGTCATAATTTACAATTGACTTTTTCCCCATTGTGCCCTCTATAGCTAGCCTCCCCTCATGGAGAGACACATGCATACCAACAGGGTTGATATCAGACATATGACCTCCTCCATTGCTTAACTTTCGATGATGCAACCGTCAGGTATGCACTCATGATTGTAGTAAAGTAAATTTTAAAAACTGAGACAAGTCTAGTTTTATTTGCAAAAAATGTCAGGGACACGATGGCGCAAACAGTTTTTCGATTGAAGCTTCGAGTGAAACAAAAATTGCAAAAACGAAAAATAAATATGCATGCAGGCAAGGGAGGAGGGGAGTGCGCTCATGCGTGCAAAATAGGGTCAATAACACTATGTGAATATATTAGGTTCTACCCAGACCCATCATTTTATACATGAGGTAAATAAATAGAAATAGTAAACATGTAAATTTTGCAAAAATAGGAAGCAACATGCAAACTATCTTGTCTTGTTAGTACTCCTGATCTTGGGAACCTCGTCCTGACTGCTCCTGGAACCATCCCGAGCAGTGCGAACACGAATGATCTACATATATATGCAAATGCATAAGAACATCAAACAATCCAACAAAACATATATTGCATAAAAATATATAAAATTCTAGGCTGCTCAATTGGGCAATGATGAAATTCCACAAGAGAGAGCTCAATACTAACGAGACTGCTCAATGTGGCAAGACAGGAAGCTGTTTGGTGAGTACTAAGAGCAACTCCAACAGCTCCTGTAAAATACTGTAGCAGGTATAGAGGGGCCGCCGGAGAAAAGGAATCTTTTAGAGGGTAGTGTAATTTATGAAAAAAATTTAGAGGGATGGATAGAGGGGACGCTAATAGTATTTTAGAAGGAAAATATAGAGGAGCTGCTGGAGTTGCTCTAACAAATATATAAAATTCTGGACTTGTTGACCACTTTGAGGACAAGGGTGAGGCTTCTTTTTGACCTGGGCCATGGATATAGGGTTCAGACAGATTTTTAAATGATAATGTTCTTGTAAACGATTGTATTGAGATTTCTTTACTAGTTGAATACAGTGAGAGGTTTTTAAATGTTAATGGTCTTGTAAACGGTTGTATTGAGGTCTCTTTACTAGTTGAATAGACTTTATGCGAAGCTTCTCAAAAAAGGAATGTTTTTTCTTTTTCGCGTAGGTGCTTAATGATTAAATAAATGACAGTGGGCATAAGCACATCCATATTTAAAATATTAACAAAACTTTTTGAGCGACATCATAAATGTAAAGAGTGACAATCCAAATTTTTCGATGTTCAGCCACATAGAGCTAAATAAATCATAGCTTATAATTTTAACAGATCACTCTAAATAAAAATCGAGAGCAAAAATAACTGCACTCTTCATTGCTGATAACACACCCAACATAAAGTATTAGGCAGGAAATAGGCAAAAGCAACGACTGCGCACGAAGGATAAAATACTAAAACAAACAAGTTTCATCAAACTCAAAGATGAAAAATCGTGTAATTAACCGTGATTCAAGTCAAGGATAAAACCCATGACTAACCGTTTACAAATGTCATGTTCCATGTCAAGAATGAAACCCAAAATTAACAGTTAGTTCTAGCAGCTGGTCACAATACTAGCACAAGCCTGGACTTAGCTAGATTTGAATTAAAAGTCCAAGTGACCAAAGTCCAACACATTGAGACCGAGATTTCTTGAGAGGTCATTTTGGTTTACTTCAGGAAACACGTGGTACATCCTTTACTTCATCCTCTAACCTGTTAAAAGGCAGAAAACACTAAATAACTTCATAACATCATGTAGTGTTGACATATATCACATTGTATATCCTAGATGTGATTACAGAATCAGAACATGGTGCAACTTGGATGGAAAAGAAACTTGCAATCACTGTATTAGGTGAGCCGCTTTGTTTAACCAATATCGATGTCAAGCAAGTAAACTCTGCATTGGAGGGTTGGGTGGCAATCTGAGCTATTTGAACTGAATGATAAGCTAGATTTTGAGAGTTTCAAGAAGCTTATTGTGAAGGTTGGCCACTTCACTCAAATAGTGAAACAAATATAAGCCATAGACCATAAGGAAGCTCCTCAGAAGTAAGAACATAGCCTAAGATAGATCACATAAGAGCCCATGTGCAGAATCAACCATCAACATAAAATTGACATCTCCTAGGTTCATTAACAATTGACCATCATCAATGCTATACATTAATTCTAATAAATTGCATTTTAAAAGTAATAAACGAGTGATGCAAAATGGGAAATAAATCAATTGAACAAAACATCATATATCATATATGCAGATTTTATAAAGTAAACATCTCTTAAGCTTTGTAGCGAGAAAGCCAAAAAAAAAAATGTCAGATAGGAAATTTTGGTTAGAAGATAGATGACTAATGATGATGTTACCTCATTACCTACGTTTTCCAGCACCATGGCTTTGAAGATTTCTTCAGCCTCACATTTTTTATCATCAATATACCTATAAGCACATGACATGCATAACTTGTTTAGGAAACAAGTGTGCTCTAACATAATTGATGTTCATGTATACAGATGCATAAAAGAAATTGTCTATACTATTAGATATCTGATTTGATGGTCAAAGTAAAAAGGTGGATGCACTACAATAGATGGAAGAAACAATATGACTTTTTATCACAACAAAATTCTTTATTTGCAACTGAATTTTGGCCAAGTCTCTGAAATGCAATTGAAAATAACTGTGTAATTTTGTTCAAATGACTCCATCTACTATCACCCTTCTGCAAAAAGAATAAAATGCACCTTTTCTTCAAATCCTCCAAGCTAGATCTAGTGTCCCCTTATAGTAAGGTGCAACCACCTTGTCACCACCACCGTCCCCTAAGTGAAGTGTCCCCTAAGTGAAGTGTTTGGTGGGTCAGAGGACTGACCAGACTACACGGGGTTTTAGTTAAATTGAAGCCATGGTGTAAAGATAATTTATTTCGTGTA
>JAYEVB010000411.1:0-15219 GCA_036346415.1 Raddia guianensis | reverse complement strand
CGCTGGTCCCTCGAACGACAAATTTCAGCTGGGTCGCGCCTTGGTCATGTTACACTCGTGAGCTTGTCGCAAGTCTTCTCCGTCAGATGGCGATCCTCCAAGTGGGACCGAGATCTGCCACTTGCACGCCCGCCAAAGCCGAACCCCCGAGGAGTTCCCGGCCTCAAGGTCTCTGCTCCCCGCCCCTCCCCGCCAGAGATCCGCGAGGTGTGCGAGGGTAGGAGAGAACGAAGAGGCGAAACACCGGTTCCCACCCTCCCAAACTCTGCACCACTACGCCAGGGCATCGACACATAGCGGGCCAAATCGCCAACCACGGCGCCGCCGGGACTCCGGAGTCACCGAACCGTGGTTGTCCAGCAGGCCTGGCCGCTGGAGGTTCTGCGGCCGGAGTGCACTCCTCTGCTGCCAGCGCCGCTTAGCTTGGCCGGGCGATCGCCCCGGCCGATCTCATCGCCATTGCCGCTAAGCCGACGCCAAGGCGGCTTTCTAGCGCCGCCTCGTCCATCGCGATCGCTGATCCGCCATCACCATCAAGAGGGGTCAAGAACTCGAACCGGCTAGCGCCCCTCACTCGGGCGCGCCATCGACGGGCGTGTTCACCGCCACCATCGCGGATGATCACACCTCGGGTCGATTTATCCTACTAGCCTATCGCCGGCCTTTCGCCCATTGAGCGCCGACGCAAAGAAAGAGCAACACACGGGATTACCTGTTCTGACCCTCGCTGGTAATAGTCCTACTCCCGCCGAGCCTTAGCTCTTCTTTGTGGTTGAATGAGATGTGTTTACGTATCGCTTCAATGCACCCATGCCAAAGGTAACATACCTCTTCCTTCTCTCTCCTCTCCTTTTTATACAAGCTTTGAACTGGCGAAGAGAGCCGAGGCGGTGAGGCAGATAAGCACTTTAGTACAATCGACAAGACATGACAGAAGAGACGAAAACGTGTTGCAGCTCACGCCATGGGCGCCGTCACTGCAGCTTCTCGCAGTGGCTCTCGACCAAGACAACACACCGGTGAGTCTCTGGTAAGGGCCCAACTGCTTCCTCCGACGCTGGCGGCCATCTTAAGCAAACCTTCTCCGTCAATTCCACTGGCACACAAGGATAGCCGCTTCAGACCAAGTAGGGTCATCAGAGCGGTAATCATTTCTTCACTGCCTATCCGCTGCGATGTCGCATTAAATGCGCCGTCTTCGCAGTTAAGGGGGGGAGCCTTCACCCGTAAGACCCCATTCGAACACTTCTTCGCCTCAGGCCCCGCCATTGTGGAGACCTTACGCAGGCGCCGAGGGCTCGCCCACACGCCCACTCCGACGATGGGGCCTCGCCTCGGCCAAGATCGATGAGCTTCGCCACGGCTGGGCTCGTCGCCCGCTCGACGCGCTGGGCCTCGCCTCAAGTGTCCGAGGGGTTCGCCACGCTACCTGGGCCCGACGCCTCACCGACATGTGGGGCCGCTTCAAGAGCTGAGGGCTCACTGCCATGGCCTCTGCCGCTTCGCCTGGGACGCTGGGTTCACCTGGCAGCTACCGAGGGGCTCGCTAGGCTCTTTGCCTGTACCCCGGGATTTATTACAATCGACAAATTCAAGACTTGAGATTTTCCTTAATTTGTTGTCGGGTTTCACTGGCCCACTCATCAATGAAGTCGGGCTAACGCTGAGATTTAATGGCTAGTCGAGGCCTCGAACTTTATTTCAAAGGCTCCAAGCTCAACTCGCCACTTGGCACTTCTCCTGGCTTTCCGATTATGAAGTATGTCTCCAAGCGGGAAAGAAGTGACCACCGAAATTTCATGCTTTGAAAATAATGCTTGAGCTTCCGTGATGTGAGTAAACAAAGATACGTAAGCTTTTGCACTTCAGGGTACCTTGTTTTGATGTGCCCAATACCTCGCCACTTAAGTAGACCGGACGTTGTACTTTTGTGGAGCCCTTCGCTTTCGCTTCCACAACCAAAGCGCCACTGATGACGTGGGTCGCTATACCGATGTAGAGGAAGAGGCCTGGGCATGGGAGGACCAACACCGGTGGAGCGCGAGGAACCTCTTCAGTCTTCAAAGGCTTGTCAGGCTCACCGTCCCAATCGAAAATCGCCTTTGCTCGGCCAGAAGAGCCTAAAGAAAGGCATGCCTCGCCCCGAGTCGGGAAACGACCTACCGAAAGTGCCACGATGCATCCAAGCTAGTTCAGACATCCTTCTGGTTGGTCGGAGGCTTCATCTTGAGGATGGTGCCACCTTCTCTCGGATTTGATTCAACTCTCGATGGAGATGATGAATCCGAAAGGGCTTAATTCGACGGAACCCCAAAAACGCACTTCGATTTAGCTTCATCCAAATGCCCTTAGGCTTTCAATGTCTCAGATCCGTTATGAGATCCCTTCTAGATTTGGTCTTAATGACGACGCCGGCCGACATATGCCTCCACGCTGCGCCCGAAGTTGAGTGTGAAACACCGCCAGATAGTGCGTTGATAGGTCGCGCCATTGCTTTTTCAACCCGAATGGCATTGTGATATAGCGTAAAGCACCAAAGGGCGAATAAACGACGTTTTGATGCAATCTCCTCCTTCGTACTAATCTGATGATAGCCCCGAGTAGGCGCCCGTAAAGCTCAAGAGCTCACACCCTGCGGGAATTCACCACTTCGTCGGATTGGCAAGTTAATCGGATGATACACCTCTTTGATGAACCTAGTGGCCAACAATTTGGTGATTTCACCCTTATGGCGCCTTCCGATCCGGCAAATTCGTGAGGGCGGTTTGATCGGCTTCGCTTTTCATTAACGTGAGAGAGTGCTCGATCACCTCCTAACACCGCATGTCCGGTTTCGCTTAACACGGCCCTGTTGGGTCGGAGGAAAGTGACGAAGCCGCTTTCCTATTTGTCGCCGAGCCTGGCCCCAATCACGGCTGCTTTGGTCGGATCGATGGGTCCAACAGATCTTCTTAGTTTCTTCGGCCGCTGATGGATGTTTTGGCTGCTTCTTGGGGACGCCCCTTCCTCCCGAAGATTCGCAACCTCCAATGGATTTTTCCATCTCTGCAGATGAGTCCAAAGGTTCGTACATATCTGCAGCCATTGCCGCTAAGGTGGACTGCTTAACGCCATCGTGAGGGTGATTACACCATTGGGACCTGGGATCTTTAAGATGAGGTAGGTATAATTGGGAACAGCCATGAACTTGCCAATCCCCGGCCTTCCCAAGATGGCATGATATGCCGTCTCGAAATCAGCCACTTCAAGCTCGACTCGATCCGATAGTTGTCCTTGGTCCCAAACGTGACCGGCAGAGATTCGTCCGAGTGGTATCGAGGACGCCCCGGGATTACCCCTGGAATGTAGACGATCCTCGCCAGAGTTCGAACGAGGAATATTCATTTGGTCCGTGGTCTTGACGAAAGGACATTAATCCCACTCCCGCCATTGACCAGACCTCTTTAGTTTGCTTCTCGCATCTAATCGGATACAAAGACTAGAGGGTACCTCCCGGGGAAGGCGATCCGTCCGGTGGTCCGACGGTCGAAGGTGATGGGTACCGGACCAAGTAAGTACTTGGGGGTCGCGCATGATAGCGTTGATCTCCGAGTGGTAAGCTTTTGCTTCCGCTGACTCGCATTTATTAGAGCCCCGAAATGTAGTTGATCTCGCGTCTGCCTTGGTAATCTCCATCAGGTTTCTTGCCTTGACCGCCCTTAGCCGATTGGTTCGCGCTGTCGACGAACTTTTGCAGAATAAGGCAATCTTTGGCAGAGTGTTTTCCACGAGGGTGGAAGGGACATACCGAATCCTCCATGTTGTAGTCGTTGTCATTGGGGGCTTAGGTCGGTTGCGCTCCATGTTGGCGACCATCTCGTTCCCCTTCCGCTTCTTATCTTTGCGCTTGCCTTGCTCGTCGTTAGGCTTCTTCTTGGGCCTCCGCATTGCTCTCCGCTGATGATTCATGATGGCCTCCTCGCTTCGCTCTTTCCGTCCGCCATCGTGAACATGGCCTTGAGATTACGTGGGGGTTCCGAGTCATCCGCCTCGATCAACTCCTCGGATTGGCATCCGCAAGAAGGCGCTGATGACTGCTTGTTCAAACGCCCCGGATCTCGCTTTTCTTCTTAGTAAAGCTCTTGATGAACTTCGCTAAGAGTCTCATTCTTGCGCCAAAGAAGCTGTCCAATCTCCCATCTCCCCGCTGGCCTTTCGAAGTCCCTTGAAATTGGCGATGAATCTGCCTCGAGGTCGCCCCAAGACTCGAGAGAGTTCTCCGGAGTCCTGCTAACTGTGTCTAGGCGGTTGTCAAAGCGACCGCAAGTAGTTTGCCATGACATTCGATCACCTCCCGCCACCGACCGCTAAGGCGAAACTCAGAGCCGCTTCTTGTCCTCTCGCCATCGAATTTGTCGATGCCTTGAGGTTAAAACCATCCAAACCAAACCACTCTCGGCGAAAGATCCGGGTGAAGGCCCAATCCTCCAATGGTCGTGGCCGCCTCCGCACTAGGATCTACTACTACTAGGATCCTCCAATGGTCGCGCCGATCGGGCGGTGTTCTCGGTTATTATTGTCGCGCGATTTTGACGGGCCGCGAGTTCCGCTGCCGTGATCGCGGCCCCGCCGCTTGGCTTCATTATCTTGGCGAAGATCGGGCAGATCGGTGGGAGTCGCCAACACCGAGGCGCAGTTCCCGGTTTCGATTATGGGCCAGATCGATCGCAGGCCGAGGCGGTCAAGCGGCATTGCCT
Source organism: Raddia guianensis (assembly GCA_036346415.1). Taxonomy (NCBI): domain Eukaryota; kingdom Viridiplantae; phylum Streptophyta; class Magnoliopsida; order Poales; family Poaceae; genus Raddia; species Raddia guianensis. The sequence goes on along the minus strand of JAYEVB010000411.1, from coordinate 10,483 downwards.
CGCTTCGCCAGATGGCGCCATCTCCACCATGGCCGCCGCCGAGCAAGGGTCTGGACGAGAGGGCCGCTTCCGAAGTTGCGGGCGCGATAGTCTCGAGAAGAGTCTTTGACGCTGATGACATTGGCTCGGGAGTGTTGTAGACTCCGATCCCTTAGCTTTACCGCCGGCTCATTCTCGACGCCACGCCACAAAAGCGGTTGTTGTACGCGATCTTGTTTCTCCGCCTAGCGAGGATTTGGGTTCAAGGCCAAGCGCTGTTACCTCTACACGCGATTTGAGCGGAGAAGCGAGTGGTGATCGTCCGCGCTTAGGACGAAAACCTCTCAGTAGTTTCAATCTCGTTCTGGCCGGACTCGAGTCAAACGGAGAGGTCGACTTGTTTGTTTCGGCCCAATGGGTTGGCCACCGCTGATGACACCCACGAACATAGATAGATCTGATCCGAGTGGATCCACGCACTTGCCGATCGGGTTATCTCCTATCCAATAACCGAGGAATCCTGCCATGAGAGTCGCGACGAAATTCTCCAGTCCGGAGGGAAATCCAGCCGAGGCCGAAGAGTTGTTGGGCGGAATACAATCCACGCCCGAGCGGTCGAGCCCACCAAGTTCTTTTCGCGCCCGCCGGGAGGACGGGCGGTTGCGAACAGCTGAGGGGTCAACCCACGGAAGGCGCTTGCCAAATTCTCCAAGCCATAAGGCAATGGGTCACTTTGATTGCGAGCGCCTTCTTGCGAAGGAATCTCTCCAGGTGGAGAGAGGTGAAGATTGCCGACACCGTTGGCGATGAAGTCCAAAGCTCAAGCGGAGAGACTCTCCTAGCCTCATGGCGACGCATTTGCGATCTTGGAAAAGCCATCTAACTTGAGAGATGATCTTGACGCCGCCTCTACCTTATGGCCAACCGCCGGCAAATGACTAACTGGGGATCACCACCGCAATGAATTTGTAATGAGGACGCTAATCAAGAACTAAGTTAAATGGTAACACAAGATGGTTATACAGTGTTCAGGCCTCAACGGAGGAGGTAATACCTACTCGTGGTTCTAGGATTATATGGTGGATCAAGATGCGTAGATGCGAGATGCAAGATGATGCTATGCCGTCGACTTACATGCCGATGGCCTCTACCTCCTCCCCTTATATAGTGTAGGGGAGATAGAGTTACAGATATCTCGATCCCTCGATAACTAATTTCGCTATGCGCTACATGGAATGCATGTATTGATCTGCTAACTACATGGAGATAGATTATATCCTCAGAACTTCCTTATGCTCAAGCCGCATAGCCCGAGTGGTTCTATCTCTAACCGCCGACATGGATCGCTTCTATCCGCTTCCCTTATGGGCCTTCTAGAGGATACCCGGGCCCATATAGTCCACGTATGTATTCAGCTTTGATGAGTTTCGGATGCTTATTCCGTTACCATCGATCGCATTGTAAAAGAGGACCAAGAGAAAACCGCTTTGTAACGCCTTTCGCACATTTTGCTATACGACCATGTTCCGGTTCGCCGGGCGCCACGCTCTAGCTGCCTCATGCAAAAACTCTCCTGATCAAATAGTGCGAACGAGAAGTCTACGTGACGATATCGGGTCAAGAGCAAGGACGCCACACCACGGTCCGACTCCACGGAACCTTTGACAGCCCGAGACAGACTGGTCAAGTTAAACCTCGAGAAATGCGCTTCAAGGCCAAGTCCGCATGCTCCTAGGCTACGAATCGCGAGGCAAGCATCGGTGCGAACCCCGAGAAGATCGAGGCCGCCGAAAAGATGAGGTCGCCGACCAAAAGGACATCTAGTCCTCATAGGCAAAATGGTGGCCTTAAGCCGCTTTCATCTCCTCCTGAGATCGGCGCGCTTTTCGCAAGCTGGTCCGCAGCACGATAAGTTCGAGGGACCGAGGAGGCCGAGGCCATGCTCGCAGCTTAAGCAAGACGCTGCTCTCGCCACTCGCCCTCACCACTCCTAAGCTCGGGAACCCTCCCTGCTGACCTCTCAAGGACACCAAACGCCGCAAGCGCGGTGCTGGCAGTAGAACGAGAAGGGAAGCAGCAGCCCGTCTACTACGTGAGCGAGGTACTCACCGGGGCAAAGGAGCGCTATCCCGACCTTCAGAAATTGTGCTATGCTTTGTCGATGGCCTCGCTGCAAGTTAAGCGCCACTATTTCTAGGCCCACCGATCATTGTCCCACCACTTACCCGATCAAGGACATTCTCCGAAACCCGAGGCCACCGGCCGGGTCGCAAGTGGCTGGAGTCGAGCTAGGTGAGTTTGACATCCAGTCAGATCCTTGCATCGCTATCAAGGCCCGTGCCTGGCTGATTTTCAGCAGAGTTGACCAGTGCCGGATGAGCAAGAGACAAGCTCTCCGTGTCAAGACGGGAGAAGGTCGGGACTCGCTTCTTCGACGGTTCACACCAGTCCCAAGCGATCAAGATGCGGTCTCGCTCTCATCTCCCCAACGGAGAGCTTACTCCAAAGACGCCATACAAATACACTTTATGGGCTACCAACAACGCCAAGAGAGTATGAAGCCCTAATTGCGGGCCTAAGAGCATGCGCTGCGCCGATATCAAACGGCTTGTTGCGAAGGGGATTCGCAGTTGTCAGTCTGCCAGTCGTGGAGGAGTTTCGCATAACCGACGACTCGATGGCGGGTACCGCGGAAGCGAGGAACCGGAGAAGCGCTTTCACGAATTTTGAAATTAGCTACATTCCCAAATAAGAGAACGGCGGCCGATAAGCTCGCCAAGCTCGATCCTCACAAGAACTGCCACCACGGGTGCTAGTGCAAGACCTTTTAAACCTTCCATTCCTCCCGAGAGGAGGCCACGGGACGCTTTCTACTCCCAAACCGAGACATCCAAGATCGCCTCAATCTTCGAGCAGCACCTCCCGGATGACGCCATTCATCTAGTTCTTGGAGCAGGGACATTGCACGAGGACACCGCCGAGCTGCCTTAGCTAAAAAGGCGAGCCCGAAGCCATCGTTCGCGACGGGGCTCACTGCACAAGGGGTGCTAATGGCGCGTGCTGCTAGGTGCGCCACCCAAGAAGAAGGTAAGTACCTTTTAGTCGACAATCACGAGGGCATCTGCGCACACGCCACACGTAACCCTCGCTTTGAAAGCATTCCGCATGCTACTATTGGCCCATCGCGATGAGCGACGCAGGCCTTTTGGTTAAGCATCGCGAAGCTTGCCAAGATTATGCGCTGATGACGCACCAAATTTCGCTGTGATGAGCTGCAAAACAATTCCACTAGCGTGGTTGTCATGTTTGGGGCATGGACCTCCTAGGACCGCTCTCAAAGGGCTCAAGGCGTAACGCACTTGTTCGTAGCCATCGACACCTTCACCAAGTGGATTGAGGTCGAGCCGGTCTCCAACATCACCGCAATGTACCGCAGACGCTTCTTCCGAGCATCGCTAGATTTGGAGTGCCAAGCGTAATCATCGCTGATAATGGTACCCACTTTCGAGCCGGAGTTCAACGACATCGCGAAGAAATTGGCATGAAGCTCGCCTAGCCTCTCGTGGGCCCACCCCAAAAGCAACGGAGCGGCTGAACGAGCTAACGGACAGCTAGTCCAAGGCATCAAAAAGTGAGTTTACGACGCCCTCAAGGCAAAGCAACAAAGTTGGGTCGACGAGCTACCGTCAGTCCTCTGGGCAGTCCGGACGACGGCCAGCCAAGCTACAGGAGAGACTCCTTTCCGACTCGTCTATGGCTCAAAAGCCGTCCTCCCGACAGAAATGAGACTAGGATCCGATCGCGCTGACTTCGCCAGCTACGAGGTCAATGACGAGGAGCGGTAGCTCTCGAATCGATCTACTTATGATACCATGAAAGCAATCCCTACTCCGGTCAGGCTCCTACCAACAGACCTCGTGCCGCTACGCAAAGACTAAATGTACATACAAGGACCCTGCAAGTAGGAGACTTAGTTCTATGACGAATTCAGAACCTCGCGGGCTCCAACAAGCTCAGCCCTATGTGGGATGAACCGATAAAGTAGTCATATGCACGCACGGCTCAAGACGCTTTGCCTAAGAAGGACGGAACGAGCTTCCTAGCTCATGGAACATCTCCCTTCTACGACGCTTATACGCTCAATCAGGTCATAAGTCTCTTTCCTTTTTCAATTTAATTCCAAAAAACCTTCCCCAATCACGAAGTCAATACTGGGTTCACTTATTTACCATTTCAAACAAGCCCGTACCAAAATCCGGCGGTTAAGGATAAAACACCCGAGCACTTCCACGACGGGATAAGCCGACCTCTCAACCCTAGTGAGTCTCCAAGACAAGGTGAAATTCGCGCCCAAAGGTACAAGAAGCCCACGCCAGTTTGTTTGAAGGGCTAACTTGACCTCGCAGTCATTGTAATGAGGGATTTTTGCGCCCAGATTTTTCCTAAATCCTTCACTTCGCCACGCCCGCATCGCCGCGCGGCCCAACGAAGCTCGGGGGCTGGGGATTTTCGTGAATTTTTTCTAAACTTAATCTCGCCAAGCCCGCACAAAGGCGCTGCCTAACGGCTCAAGGGCGTGGAGTTCACAGAATTTTTTCTATGTCATCAGAATTTTAAACCGCACTCCAACTCCAAGATCGCACTTGGACTTGGCCACGGCCCGGGGGATGGATGATTAGGCGCACTAAAAACAATCTTCCCAAAGCAACCTGTTTTTACCCAAATTTCCCAAGTTAGCCTCAGAACTTCATTACTGTTCATCTATTTCTCCTATTTTTCGCATTTCAGATTCGCACAGGAATGGGGAATGAACAAGCCAAAAGGGACAGATTCGTTAAGAGAGTTGCATTTCACAAGAACGAAGATCTTACAAGGATAAAGATGTTACAAGCAAAAGGGGAACCCAGCGTCCCCGATCTACCGCAAAAGAGGGCGCCGCGCTACTACACCTACGGTGACGCCCAAATCCTAGTACTACATCTCCGCTCCTAAGAGCGGTGCCGGCGACAAGCCGGCGGAGCCGCAGACTCCACCGACAGCGACGACGACAACGACGATGACGGCGTCGGCTGGTCCGGCGAGGGCACCGACGGTCCCGACGCGCTCGGATGCCGCCTCCTCCACCGCTGGTAGTTGATGGAGTCCATGAGCAGCAGCGGCGGTGCCGCCACGATGGCCTCCGCGGCCGCCTCGATTTCCTCCTCCGCCACGACCTGCAGCGGAACCTGCTCTAACTCCGCCGCCAGGGCGCGGCGTAGCGGGCGCCGGCGGCGATCCATGCGCTGCCGCCGCTTTCCTCCTCCTCCGCTAAGCAGAGCGCAGCTTAGCCAGTGATGCGTCGCGAGGCTATTGTCGGTTTGAGTCTGGGCGATGCCGCCAGCTTGGCCGCTAGTCGACGACGGGCTTCACTGGCCCACCTCCTCCACCTTGGGCTGGATTGGCGGCGACAGAGGAGGCAGCGGCGGCAGATCTTCCGTCGCCGCCACCAACCAGGCGTGAAGATAATCGGAATCGGCGCCGGAATAAGAATACATGCTTTCTTCCCCTTCTTCGCCTCTCTCACTACTTCTTCCTCTCGCTTATCTCGCCATGAAGCTCGCTTTGGTTTGAGAATGGAGAGGCTTGCGGGAGGCAGCGATGCTGAACGCCGCTTATATAGGTCGATGAGTTGTGTAACGCCCGCTGCTACCATGCGGCTACCCAAAGCGCCGCAGCACGCCAAGGGACAAGCAATTAAACCCACCGCTCGAAGCTGAAGAGACGCGACGCACGCCGCCGCCTCAATAAATACCAATCGCGCCGATCGCTGCGGTGACACGTGCTCGTCCCACCGCTGCTGGCAAGGAAAATTGCTACGAATCGAGGCTCACTCGCTCCGCTGCCTCACGCAGTGGCTTAGGCCGGTGCATGAACCGTCGCGACTTGGTTTCGCCCCGTGATCTGCAGGCTCGCAGACGCGCTTCTTGCTGTCGGGCCGAACATCTGTGGCAAGACCGGCAGCACATAGTGCGCGTGATTTGACGCAATAAACTAAAGAGGAAAATGGCTAAGCCCTTCAGCCACCGCACAATACGTGATGCTTATCTGTTAAGTGAGCGTTTAAAATAAAATATGTACAAATACTTATGGCGCAGAGTTCGGGACAAAGAAGACAGGGTCAAGCTATGACCCGAGCTGCAACTTGAGCCTTTCTAGCTCGGTTTCTAAGTCCCGGATTTGCTGCGACCGGAGTGCCTCTATAGCCCATGAGTCCATTTCGCTTTGTTCCTAGCGCAGCTTTAGCCCAGCTCGACGAGCTCTTGCTCCTCGCTTCCTCAGATTTCGCTCGGCCTTGACTTCGGCCCCGGCCTCTCGGCACAGAACCTCCGCCGACAGCTTGTCGCGGGCCTCCCGGGCTCACAGACAAAGGAGTTACGCCAGATCGAGTAGCCTCCAGCTCCTTGAGGCCACCTCCCAGCCGCTTATGCGCCTTCATCAAAAGCAACCCGGTCTACCTCTTCCCGGCCGCTTGGCTTGGCTCACGCCACCTCCTCCGACCCCTAGGCTCGGGTAAGCCTCGCCACGGCCTCCTACTCCTTCTCTCTACGACTCGAGATGGCTCGTAGCTCGCGACGCGAAAGGGTTCGGCGAACTTCGCTCTATATGAGCCCGGCTTGCGCTTAGCTCTCCAGAAAGGCGCCGATCTTCATCGCCTCAACGCTTGACTGCCCACTCGCTGCCTCCATCAGCGAAGACGTCACAGCAAGGAGGGCGTAGAACTGAAACAGGGAAAACGAATTATGACACGAATAGGTCAGCGCCGAAGCATAATGTGCGGACTCAAGGGTGTTACCTTCTTATTGAGAGCAAGCATGCTCTTCACCGCTTCAACGATGCCACGATGGTTCTATCGAGCCGGCGGACGGCGCTCCATGGAACGGCAGGGCGGGCAGCCTCATCGACTCCTTGCTGCTCTCCTCCAACGGCGCTGAACGTGATGACGCTGTGGTGCAGCCGAGAGGGGCTGTTGCTCCAATCGCGCCGCTTCCTCACGGCGCTCCTCCAGCTTAGCCGCAGCTCGACCTTCGCCGCTGCCGCTTGCTCCACGGCCAATTCAGCCTTTGCCGAGCCGAGCCCGACACTCGCCAACGCTGTTTCCAGCTCGCTCACCTCGCCTTGGTCACCACGAGCTATTCTCAAGCCCGGAATGGGGTAGATCTTCGAGATGGCGGGCCTTCCAGCGGCGCCCCGCGCTCGGGCAGAGTCCTGTTGCTCTACCCACTCTGGGGGAACAGAGATCCAGCCTGCGGACGCCAATGGGGCCACGCTGGGCATCTATACGCGCATCCAACCCAACGGCGTGAGCACACGCACCGGCCAGACCCAGTTAACCAGCAGCATCCGCCGGTCAGACGCCGGGAGCGCTTTCTCAATCGGAGTCTTGAAGTGGTCGGCGATCCCCCGACGATCAATCGGCCATCATCCGTGCACCATGCGTCCTTCAACGCGCAGGGGCGTGATCCACTGGGAATCCGCACCGACATCAACCTTCACCGCCTCTCGCTGACTGGCGGAGGCGCTACACCGCCATCGATAGGCAAGCCGATGACCTCCACGGACCGGCTAGTTTGCCCCGCGAGTCCGCTGGTTTTATCAATCCAGCCGCCTCCACCCATCGCAATAAAGATACCCTCCTTCAGGCTCGATTGGTTCGCTTCGCCGCCAGAGTTTCGACTGTATGAGGTAACACCACCGCCATCTTGGCGCCACGCGACTATCATCAAAAACAAGCACATGGACAATCGACAAAAAAACAGCATGATAACAAGCAACGCAGAAACTTACGGCAGGTTCAAGCTCGGTGTCCTCAGACACCCCTGTGTAGGACGCAGAAAGCTCACACCACCACCGACGACGAATCAAGCTGGCACGGCCGCTTTCTTCCGCATGCGGGACCTTCTTCGGGGCACCTCCGCACTGCTGCTGCCGATGGATCGCCGCTGGTGCGACATCCTCATCGTTGCGCTTGGGACGGGCCGATATACCCTCCTCTTCTTCAATGGCGCTACCGACACGCCGCACGTATCGTAGCTTAGGGGCCGAACGCCCAACACTCGACTTATCACGGCGAAAGGGCTCACCGGCGCGCACCACGCCGCTTTTGCCTCGTGTCTCCGTTTGTCCGCACCGAACTCGCCGCTGTCGATGCCGCCACCGACTCTCGCTCGACATCACGACAAGGTGGACGCCGCACGGACACGGCCGACGATCCTCGACGGGCGAAGCGCCAAGAGCCAAGAGGTCAAGCAGCCGAGGGTCTCGGCGGAGCCCGTGGCTTGCATGGCCCTCTTGGCCACCTTCCACGTCCGCTGCAAATAATCGGCGCAATGTCAAGGCCGCATACGCCAGTAGCCGGAAATTAATCAAACACCTTACGGGCACGTACCGCAAATAGTTTATCCGTCGGAAGTCTTTTGGGATAAGGATTCTTGTCCATGGGCAGCAGCATGCCCGCGATCCTCGCAGCTTCGCCGGCCGGAAGTCCTGCAGGGAATCGCGAAATTGTCACAACGTGCGCCGACCTAAGATCAGACATAGCAGCACGACTCGCACTTACCTTGATGGAAATCCCGTCCGGATCCTCCCAAATACCATCCGCTAACGATTGTTCGCAGCGCCAAATGGGTTGATCTCGATGTCGGACGGCTATTGATAACATCATAGCCCGTCAGCCCATCTTGGCAAGCCCTTGCTCGTGGCGCGCCACTTGATCCTCCGGCAGGACTCGCCGCGCGCAAAGATTGGAGTGTTCGGGCGCGCCAAGCATACCCAGTTTGAGCCTCGCGTTCGTAGAACCACCGCCGCCCAACCATCGACCTTCGCCCCGACCAGACCTGTGCACGCTTTGGCTCTCGCCCGGGCGCGTGGTCGTAGAAAACTCCGCCATTGCCTACACTGGCCAACGGCCTTGAGCTCAAGTAGCCGAGGAGGCTCACCGTGGGCCGCACTCGCAAAGGCGCCACCCAAAGCAAGAAGATGGATAGATGGACGAGGATCATGGGACAGGTTCTCCCGCCGCAACTCAGAAGGCGAAGAAGTCTCGCTATAAATCGCGATCTCGGCGGTCAACCCACAGATGGCCAAACTCAAGCACACTCACTGCTGGCCTCGCTCAGAGCTCCCGACTGCCCTGTGGAGCCTCCAGAGCCCGGCCTCACGGGTTATCTCTCTCCAACTCCGCTATCCTCTCCCTCGTGAGAGCGCTGTCTCCGATGAACACCTTGGCAACAGGAAGCGAGACGGCTGGAAGCAAGGTGGAGGGACAAAGACAGAGGCAAGGGGTGATTCTGCAGTAAGAGTTCCCCCTGAGAAGTGCTGCCTTATAAAGGATGGCAACGGTCGAAGCAGAGATCATGGGAGTCGGGCCCAGGGGGCATAACTGCCCCACCTTTCAGTCAAATCGGATTCAATGCTCGACTGCTCGCAGCCCTAAAACCCGAGCCGAATCCTCCTCGCAGCGTGAGGGGATTTTCTAAACTCGATCGCTCGCCACACGACCCGCCGAGGCTCTGGGTCGGTCACAGGTGATTGATAAGGGCCCATCCCGGATAGGCTTTGGGTCGAATCCGCACTGCCCAATCACAAGATACAAAGGTCCGTATACACCTTTGGCCGCATTTAGAGGAAACATCTAGTCCGCCAGGTCTCCCTGTGCTTGACCAAGTTAACTACTCCTCCGAGTCCCGACTAGGAGCTCGGGCGCCCCGGTTATCCTTAGCTCGGGAGAGGGTCCCACGGATAGTCCGCCATCTGTAAGGTGTGACGATAACCGCTATGTACCACCACACTTTCTCGCCTTGACCGGAGGAACAGTTTCTCGGGCGATCCGCGTCTGGAGAAGCACGCGGGCAGCTCGGTTTGTCGTTTACCCCCTTTGGCAGGCGACGAACGGTTGTTACGCTACGCGACGCCCCCAACGGGTGGCGCGAGGCTGGCTCGGTCCAGTCAATGCTATATTGGGGATAAAGGGAAATTGCTTTCTCCCTAAAGAGGGTTTCTCCCCCGTATCGGCATCTCAACACAAACACGTGTCTAGTACTAATCTGACCAGCTTCTCCCAAAGAAGCTCGAGACCGACATGTGAGCTCCTGAATGAGACAAGAGCACCGCCGCTAGCAAGAGGGCTGGGTCCGTCAGATCGCCTTCTGGGCGACCTGGCCACACTTATAAAAGGAAAGGCATCGGACCCGGACGAGGCTGCTTACAAGCAAGCGCCTAGAGTGATAATAGGCGACACACGCCGTCCAAGCTCCCTCAAGCAAGAGCTATAGTCCTTAGTCACCACCTTTAGTAAGCTCGGGACAGTGCCTTCAAGCCCGGGTCTAAGACCTCTTGTACTGCTTTTCCACCATATAATCAACAAGGCCGAGAGAGCTATTACCCTAAGCAGCTGGGCTCTAACTAGGGTAAATCGCTTGTGTCTTCACGGTTTGTGTAGTTTCCTTCCTTCTTCCTCTTTCTTCTC
>JAYEVB010000340.1:0-15458 GCA_036346415.1 Raddia guianensis | reverse complement strand
CCCGAAGTCGAAGCAACCGCGTACACCCTTTTTCCGGTTTACGGCTCAGAGGCGGTTCTCCGATCGAATTGAAGTTCGTCCTCGGTCACCGGGCTACAACGATAACCACCGGATGAAGCAAGGTACGAAGACTCGATCGCTTGAGGAAGCCAGTGGAAGCAAAGAATGATCCAATGGTAAAGTACCAATGTGGCTCGCTACATCAACAAGAACATACGGGCCATGCGTTTCCAAGGGGGATCTCGTCCTCCGGGAATCGTCAAGCACGAGCATAAACTCTCCCACTGGAAGGCCCCTACATGATTGTCGACGTGACTCCCCGGGCTTACTGGCATGCAGTGAAGACGGATCTCAAGTGCCCAATACCGAACATCGAAAGCGCCTACGCTGCTTTTTACTCTTAAAGTCTTATATTCAAGCAGATGTAATTAGTTTCCTTCTTTGACTTGCTACTTGGCCAAAAACGACTAAGCAAGAAGTCGGGGTTACACTAAATAGTGTGGAGTCAACCGCACCCTATCTCATCAATAAAGTTGTTTTCTCTACATGTGTTGATCGATTCGAGTATTATGAAAATTTTTGAGTAATGGCACGATTATATCCTAGCGACAATGTTTAGCTACTTCGCAATCGCATAGGGAGAAAGCCAAGTGCTACTTCCCGCACTCGGGCTGGACCAATCGGGCGGATGCTTTCATGAAAAAGTATACAACGATTATTCGATAAGTTGATCACCAAGATCGGGATCAACCAAGTTTATTGCGTATAGTTACAAGTCCAATTGATCAACTATTTGGACAGCAATGGATGGACTTCTCATCAGTATACGGCCTCCTCCTCCGAAAGCAAGCAAACCCATCCCGATGGCTTCGCAGCCCAGGCGGGGAAGTTTGACTTGCGATGGCGCAGGCCTTGGCCGGTGCATGTTATTGCGGCCTCCCGCTGAAGACCTTGATCTGCTCGGAATGGCGCCGAGACGGGCCACCAGAGGTCAGATCGCTCGCGGCAACTCGCCCGCATAAAGGCATTCCAAGATTGGAGCGATTCCTGCCGAGGTTCTCGGGCGAAGCTCACAGTGACTACCGGGTGAGGCATAGCACTGGTTTCGAGGAGGTGAAGCTAGAGAGAGCCAACCGACAAGCATCTTCCAATTTTAGCCGACCTTCGCTCGAAAGCGCTGGTGTCGTGGATTAAATTACGCCCATTGACATGGCCTACTCCCCGACGGCCCAATCGAATGCCTCCTCATCAGGCCCAGCCCTCGAAGGTTCTATCTGCCCATATGCGCTGTGTCAACAGCCTTCCGGCCGGGCACGGTGCGTAATGGCCAAGACTTCAGCTTGAGTCCGACTAACAGTAGTTCTCGACGGCCACGAGAAGACCTTGACGTGGTTTCCGGATTGATTAGGAGTCGTGATCCCCAAGATTAGAGCTTACCTTATCTACCGAGGTTATATTTGGCATGTATTGAGTTCACATTTATCTCGTAGTTAGCCCGCCCGATATTCCTCGGTAGGTCGGTTTGTTCTCAGATTATATAAACAGGGCCCTACGGCGCTAGGGAGACCCTGGCGTATAGATTTCAGATACTACTCGCCGAGACCTCGCCGATCTCGCCGAAGTTCCACCTTGTAATCCTCTTTGATATAAAGAAAGGCCGGACGAGGGCTATTATCTCTCCCGAGAGGCCTGAACCAGATAAAAACCCCGCCTCCCCTCGCTCGCTGTCGTTCGTGGGTTGTTCGGGCGGTTCCTATCTCCTCTTTGAAGAACCTTGGTTGACTTGGGTCAATATGCCAACCGTCGACAACCGGGCCGTCATTCGGGGACACGCAGATCGAAAGATGTCAAACTCCGCCAATGATACGTAGATGCTTCCCGAGGGTTACGACTCGGCGACAGATGTCTCATCCCCGCCGCTCAGACGATCTGCTCGATCTCGAACACTTTCCGTGATCCGAGGTAAAAGTCTCGCCTATACGGCGTGAGATAGCCTCAGATCGCACTCCTGGCCATCGACGATGACTACGGAACCGGCGATCTCTACGACGGTTTAGATCTATCGGATTCCAAGGCTATGTCGGTAGATTCTACCTGTGGAGACACAAATGATGACACCGCCTAGCGCATTTTCGCGATGGCCCCCGCAAAGATTAACATGGCCGATGTAGGAACCTCCGAGGATCATGCACGGGCGTGGCGGCCGGCGAGGTCGGACAGATTAACTCGCCGCATCAAGACGGGTCATACCGGGTCGCTTATGCAGCAAGAAGTCATCCGCCGCAACCTCGACGATTCCATCAATCGCATCGCGGCACGGTTCCGCTGACGGTGCAGCGATCGTCAAGAACTCCACCTCGCGTGTCCTCGCCAAGTCTCCTGCAGAACTTTCTCCCGTCCGGATTAGTTCCCCGCGAACTGCATCTTGGTCAAGGTAATCGCTGATGCCTCAGGGGTCCTGTAATCCCCAGAGCAGTAGTCGGAACGACTCACGGCCATGGCTTCGTGATTAGATCTACCAACCAGTCGACTCGCCGCGATGGGCGGCGCCGCTATGCCTAACCTAGAGCGACCGGGTCAAGGCCTAAAGTCTCTAGGAGAAGTCAACAACTCCTCCAGCAGCGCAGCCCAAACCGCCTAAATGGTTCGAATACCGACGATCTCGTGACCTCGCCACCATCGGCGATCACCGCCCATGAGCAGACTACCTGGGTCGTCGCCGCCGCCGAAGTCCTCGTAGTCATCGCGACCACAGGGGCAAGCGCGACGCGATGATCACGACGATCCCTCGTGAGGAGCGATCGTCACGACCACGAGGAAGGAGCGTGTGGATTGTCCCGAGAGTTTTTCTAGGCCGAATCATCCTGCTCAGCAGAGTTCCTCCGCCGCAACAGACCAACGCCTTCTCAAGACTAGGTTCTCGCGGAAGGTGGCCGGTCAGATGCTTTGGGTCAGCAGGCTTTCTCGACGAAGCTTCGCTATCCGATGGCCCTCAAAGTTCAAGCCCGTCCACATGGAGAAGTACAATGGGACTCGTAACCTGAGGAATTCTTTCCATCTACGCCACGCCATCATGGCAGCCGGGTGACGAGCTTGTTATGGCTAACTACTCCCGATCGCCCTTGAGGGCGCCGCCGGACGTGGCTGCTCAATCGCAGAGGGTTCCATCACCATGGAACCAGCTTTGTGACGCCTGATCGCTAATTTCCAGAGCAGCACGCGGCCCGGGCAAGGAGGATGATCTGCACTGATGATCCAGATGAACGGGAGACCTCCGCAACTTCGCGGAAGCGCTTCATTAAGATCCGCAACACGATCCCAACATCTCTTGATGAATCTGTGTCCGCGCTTTCAAAAACAGAGTCCGCGACGAGCGGCTCACCCAGATCTCGAGATCAATGAGACCTGGACCGCCAACGACCTATTCAAGGCGGCCGATCATATGCCAACGCTGCAGAGCGCTGCTCAAGATAAAAAAAGGCTCGACAAGGGCGTAGCCGCTCACCACCGGTGTGGATGAGAAGAAGAAGAGCAGAAGAACCCCGTGACAAGAAGTCCCAAGAAAAAGAATAAAGGTGATGCTAACAATACCGTCACTGGTATAGATCGCGACCTCCTCCCAAGGATGGGCGTATAGCCCAACAATAACTACAAGGGCAAAAAGCCCGTCAGGAGGCGGACAAGGCTAGAAAGGTCCAAGCGACTGATTTTGCAAGTTCCACCAAGACTACGGGAACGACATACGCCATTGCGTAACTTGGGCCGCAAAGCTCAAGACTTCTACAACGGCAGGGCCCAATGCCCACCCCCGCCCGAACAAGGTGATGCCGTAAGGCTAAGCGCCAAACCGACGATGGTGATCGGAAGATGATGATGAGTATCAAGAACTCCGGAACCATATCGCCGCCATCTTCGGCGGCTCGTTCTACACCTCCCGACGCAATTTCAAGGAAGCCGCCGAGGTCCACAACGCTGAAAAGGCAAAACCTCACTTGAATCGATGAAGTGGACCGAGGTCCCCATCTCCTTCTCTCGAGGATTGCCCCACGGGATGACCAAGCTCAGCTGCTCCTCCGTGGTCGCCCACCATCGCGAACGCGAGAGTTGGCCGGTACTCAGAGACGGGCGGAGCGCTTTGACTTGCTTTCGCTAAGGTCTTGGACGAGATGCATTCTCGCTCTAAGTCAAGGAAGTCGCAATGCCCTTCACGGATTGTTCCGGAGAAGCCGCTGCCGCTAGTGTTGTCCCGCCGTTACCTTCGCAACCCGAGCAACTTCCGGACAGAGTTGATCACTTTCGATGTGGTCGACTTTCCATCCGTGGCTAACGCGATCTTGGGCAGGCCATCTCTCTAAGTTTATGGCTATGTCCCACCACGCTACCATTGCGTGAAGATACCGGTCCTAACGGTGATCACGGCCAAGGGCAACTACAAAGCTCGCTCCGATTGCGACGAGCGCCTCGCCTCGGTCGACCAGCTTCCGCCACGCTGTCTCAAGTTCCGCACTCAAGTCTCAGACGCCTTAGGGTCTCCCTTCACCGGGGAGAAACCAAGGAAGTTCCGCTGTCCCTTGATGATACTTCCAAGATAGCCACTGGGGGCCAATCTGACCCCAAATAGGAAAGCGAGCTCATTGCCTTCCTCCGAGCCAATGCAGATGTGTTTGCTCGGGAGCCATCCGACATGCCCGAGTCCTGGCGGGAGGTCATCGAAAGCACAAAACAGTCGTCTGCCGACAAAAGCCTGCTCGCCAAGCTTGCCGCTCAATTCAAACAGGATCATCAAAGATCGCTTGGCAAACCGCCACGCCGGTTCAGCCAGCGAGGTTGATCACACCGAGTGGTTAGCCAACCCCGCTATTGTAAAGAAGAAAGGCGGCAAGTGGAGGATGTGTGTCGATCACACGGATCTCGAACGCCGCTTGTCCTAAGGACAACTTCCCGCGTCAGATTGACCAAATGGTCGATGCGATCATGGACGCCCAGCTCCCGAGTTTTTATATGCTTACTCCTGCTACCACCAAATAAGCATCTCCCGAGGATGAAGAGAAGATCGCTTTCATCACCCCTTCGCACTTTCTCGCTATAATGACCATGTCTTTCCGTCTCAAGTTAATGTCGGGTGCCACGCTCCAATCAGCTTAATGGAGAAGACCTTCCCGTAATAAAATGCGGAAAAACCTCGAGGTCCGTGGTTTATTTACATAGTTGTAAAGAGCAAGTTTGCTCCAGATCATGTAAAAGACCGCCGAGACTTTACGTAATCTCACCAGCATCAAATAAAATTAAATCCGCAGAAGTGTACCTTTGGTGTTCGATCCGAATGTTGCTCGGTTATGTTATTGGTTCGCAAGGTATTTCCGCCAACCCCGAAAAATCGAGGCTATTGAAAATATGCAGCTCCAACTACCGTAGGAAGTACAGAGTCTCACGGGCGGATGGCTGGTCTAACAGATTTATTTCCGCTGGCTTAACGCTGGCTGCCTTTCTTAAGGCCTTGCAAGCACAATGGTTTCGAGGATGTAAGAAGTCGATAGATCCTTCCAAGATCTGAAGCGATACCGTTCCAATCCTCCCGTTTTGACTACTCCCGCTGCATGGCGAAAGCAGCCCACATCGCATCTAGGTTGCATGCCACAAGCGTGAGCGTGGTCTTGACGGCCGAAAGGGAAGGCATACAAATACCAATCTATTACGTGAGCGCAGGTACTTCACGGATCAAAGGAGCGCTACCCCGAGATCCGTGGTTACTTCCACGCCTTTGCTCATGTCCTCCGTGAAGCTTCGCCACTACTTCCAGCGATCAAACATCGGTCCCGACCACGCTCCCATCGGGAGAAATCCTACGGAACAAGGAATCTAGCGGACGATAGCTAAGTGGGCAATGGAACTAGCGTAGTTTGATCTCGTTATTTGTGCCCGAATCGCTATTAAGTCACGTGTCCTAGCCGACTTTGTCGCTGAATGGACTTGTTCGCCCAAATCCCGTGAAGCTCCCGAGCAACCCGATGAACCCTCTGGATCATGTTTTGATGGCTCGCGACCGAAACTCGGGGCTGGTTTTGTTCTCATCTCCTTCAAGGAGAGCAACTCCAAAGATTCTATCCAACTACACTTTGCAGCCGACTAACAATGCCGCAGTAGTACGAGGCTCTCCTCGCGACTAAGAGCGCAAGTCGCTTGATGTCCAACAGCCTAACTCGTGAAGGGAGATTCACAATGGTCATCAATCGTTAACAAGGAGTATCGCGGTTGATGACTCAATGGCGCGATACCGGGTTGAAGTGAGAGAAGTTGGAGCGCATTTTTCAAGTGCTCTTCGTGCCTAGGAAGGACAACTCCCGGCCGACCAGCTATCCAAGTATGGATCTCACGAATCTGTTCGGCAGGGTGCTCGCCGAAAGCACCTTCACAAGCTCTCAATCACGCCTCCGGACGAGGCAATGAGACAGTGGTGTCGCCTCCGTTATCGAAGAAGTTGCGGATCGACAACGCCATTTGTCCAAGATTTGCAGATGGGACCTCGCTCGACGACGAAGTCGAGCGTTTCCTGCTAAGGCGCGGCCGCCCATACAAGCTTGTGGATGGCACCTTTACCGCCAAGGTGCTCTCGGGAGTTCTTCCAAGTGCATCTCGCAATGAGGGTGTGTTCTTCTTAGGGACATACACGAGGGTGCTCGTGGCAACCACGCCTCCTTCGTAACTCGGTCGGCAAAGCTGCTTCGCACGGGCTATTATTGGCCCACCATGCTACAAGATGCCCGGACATCGTGACTAAGTGCAAGGCTTGCCAATTTCACGCCTCGAAGGCACACAAGCCCGCCCAAGAGCTCCAAACAACTCCATCTTGACCTTTTTCCACATGGGGTCTGGATCTCGCTAGGCCCATTCCCTAAGGGGTACAAGGGCTATACACACTTGCTCGTTGCATAGACACTTTTACAAAGTGGATTGAGGCGTAGCCTGTCGCCTCTTCACGCCAAAACGATTGTTCGCTTTCAAAAGCAACGTGGTCACACGCTTTGGGATCCCCATAAGCCGATCACGATAAC
Organism: Raddia guianensis; assembly: GCA_036346415.1. Lineage (NCBI taxonomy): Eukaryota > Viridiplantae > Streptophyta > Magnoliopsida > Poales > Poaceae > Raddia > Raddia guianensis. Next base: position 8,406 of record JAYEVB010000340.1, on the reverse strand, counting down.
TGTACCCGCCTCGGTTGTAGCTATTCCAGAATATCGCAATACCGGGCACCAAGATCTATTTCACCGCGGGCACATCCACAGAGCAATGGAGCAATGAGCGAGCTAACGGACATATAGTCCAGGTATTAAACGGCGGTATTTGCGTTTCAACGAGCACAACAAGGCCTCGGTTGACGGTTCCTTCCGCCCATCAAGGTTCAGACTACGGCCACCGCGACCGAGGAAACTCCTTCCAATTGGTCTATGGTGCAGGCTATCCTCGCTTAATCAAATCAGATTGTTCGCTTCAAGACGAGCTCGGTCAACTTAGTTGACGATGAGCAAGAGCGCCTCGATCTCGATCTCCTCAAGGCACACGCCGATCGGGCACAAGTCGTAATAGCGCCACTACCAAGAAGATCTTCAACGCACGCTGCCAAGTCACTCGACCAAGGGCTTTGAAGGCGGCGACTGCTCGCTACCGCTGTCCGTAACTTGTCCAATGCTAACAAGCTAACTCCACGCTGGAGGGCCCATTCACTGGCCGCTTTTCCGCCGCCCGGGCTGTTCACTGGCTATGGAGGACGAGAGAGCCGACCAAAGACTTGGAACATCGACCAGCTTCAAGTTCTTTGTGTAGGTCTTTTTCGCTTTCTTAGCCTCGCGCTTTTTGTAAACTTCGCCTTAGTTCGCCCAAGTCCCTGCACCATGTAAAGTTCAATCCACTCTGAATCTCGCGGCCTCTCGTGCTCTTTTCACTACTTGTCTTCTCGTGACTACTTTCTTCCGTAACACTTGATGGTCGCCTCTACTTATAACTCTTGGCCTGCCAGATCTTTCCCGCTCAGTATCAAGTTTCGGCAAATTCCTAAACTCGTGGTTGCGTAACACGGCCTTTCCACCTTGCGGTTAAGTCTCCGCTCGTGAAGCCCTCCGCGGCAGAGGCACTTATCGCTTGGCACGACCACTGTAAAGTTCGCTTCGTAAGCCCCCGCGCGCAGGCACTTTCCTTGTTCGGTTACTTATCGAATCGCCAACTTACGTTAACGAAGCGCATTATGGAACAAATCGAGCAAGGTACGGGTGTCGCTCGTTTCTACGCGACGTGCTCGAAGTTCGCAAGTTTAGGTTCTCGAGCATCGCTCAGACGGGGCCAGGTGTCGCTTTTCTCTTGTGCACCTGCCGGGTTCGCAAACTCAGCAGATGCACAACGGGGCCGGGAGTTAGCAGTAGCGCCCACCGGTTTTCTTAAACTTCCTAGCTACTGCTCGCTTTTCTTAGTTTCTGCTCGTTTGTCTTTTTGCTGCTCTTTTTGCAGTGAAAAAGGTAAGTACTTTATTACATTTACTCAAAAGTTTTAGGTACAAGGCCCTTTCGGTTACAAACAAGGTGCTACTTAGGAGCAAGTCGCCCTTCAGCTCCTCAACTTCTAACTTGAGGCGCACGACTTCGGCCTGAGCCTTGATTCTTCCCTGGCTTCACTGGAGGCTGCTCGATCTCCTCCTTGTTCGCTATTATGCCAGCCTCTCGCCTCGATGGCCTCGACCTCCTCGGTCTTGGCGCAAGCAATGATCGGTCGAGCCTCGCCTGCCGGACTTCACCGTCGGCCAGCCTTGAGCTGCTCTGCCCGCTGACCTTCTTCTCATGTGATCGCTCATCACATCCCACAAGATCTCCTCGATCTCTTCCCTGTGAAGCCCACAGGTCGAGATTTTTGCTTGAGACCCCTGAAGTCCGCTCTTCCTTGGCGAAGCCGGGCCTTGAGTCTCTGGCTTCCGCCATGAGCTGGTCCCGCCTGGGAACGTCCGAGCTGCCTTCGAGCCACTTCGAGCGGCCCACCTCCGCAAAGGTTTCCGCCTTTAATGGCTTTGCGCTGAAAGGCTCCTGGCCTCCTAGAGAGACTCGCAGAACGCCCACTCTTCGGCTTAGTTGGACTTTGAGCCTCTTCACCTTCGCCTTTCACCGCTTCGACTTTGGTCTGGGTGCAGGGCCCCGCCGACTCCTCGGTCCAGAGGTGCTCCTGAGCGACGCCAAGACGGGCGCTCCGCCGATGGTGACGCCTCGCCTCAAGCTCCTCCATGGTGTCCTTCAAAACCGAGAGAGAAGACTAGTTAGCCGCTTTTATGTAAAGCTACCCAACTAAGTTAGAAGTAGTCTTGGTGTTTACCTTCCCAAGTCGCAGCTTCAGCACTGCGCAGCGGTCCTCGAGGCCATGCGCCACGGCCCCGCCAGGCGGGATGAGACGGGTGCGTTGTTCCTGTCCGCCGCCTTATCCGCCTTCTTCACGGAGCGATCTTCCGGGAGCAGAGCGACGGGCGAAGCGCTTGCTCTCTCCTCCCCTCTCTCTTCATCTTCCGCCTCAACGCTTTCGGCGAGGCCGAGCCACTCGCTGGTGGCGCCATGAATTCACAGGGCAGACGACTTTGCGCGACCGCCGGGGCTTCTTCTGTCCTCGGCGGCCGGGCTTCACCGCCGCCAGAGAATCCCGCCAGCCTCAGGGTGAGCTGCCTCGCAACAGCGAAGGAATATACCCTAGATCAATCATGAGATGATTATGTAATACGCCTTGTTCATGTACTTTTCGATAACTAGCTTATCGTGTTTCATGAATAATGGTCATAGCTTTGTTCATCAAGTATGACTTGTGTCCGTGTAATAAATACCGGGTACAAAGAGCCCAAGGAAGGCCGAGAGGCCCCAAACAAGGCATGCCAGCCCCTCGAAGGCCGTGGAGGGCCCCACGCCAAAGGGCGAAAGCAAGGCCCCAACGCGGGCGCAGCCCCTCGAAGGCCAGGGAGGGCCCCACGCCACGCGGGCGAAAGCAAGGCTCCAGCCGCTGGCGCAGCCCTCAGACGCCAGAGGGCTCCCACGCCAAAGGGAAAGGCATGAAGCCCCTCCTGAGATCAGCGAGGGCCCCGCGAAGTCAAGGGGCTCACAAGGCAGGAGCATTGCGTATGAGTCTTCGGACGAAGGCTCCCCTCATCACAAGGACGGCGCGATTTAATGAGACATCACGCATGGATAGACAATGAAGAAATGATTACCGCATAAATGCGACCCTTTGCAGTGTCCGGGAGCGGCCGCCACTGTGGGCGCAGTAAGAATTGACCGCAGAGAGAAGATTTGCTTGAGGAGGCCGCCTGCGTCGAGGAGCAGTAGGCCCCACCCGCAGACTCACCGGCGTGGATCAGCAGGGTCGAGGCCACTTGGCGGCACGCGAGGGCGGCATACATGGGCAGGCAGCGGCACGTTGCCTCTTCTGCTCAGTGTCTTGTCAGTACCGAGAGCATCAGACGCTTACCCCTCGGCTCTCTCCGCCAGCCCAAAGCTTGTATAAAAGGAGAGAGAGAGAGGAGAGGGGAGAGGAGCATTCGTGCATTCAAACACTCAGAAACACATTCCCATTCAACCACAATCGTAAAAGAGCTAAGGCTCAGCAGAGTAGGACTATTACCCGCGGGGGTCCGAACCTGTAAATCGGGCGAAGTCGCTTCCTTGTTGTGCCCGACGCCAAATCGAATCGAGCTTGATCGAGTTGGCTAGCGACTAAAAATCTGACCAGGATGTGATCCGCAGCGGTTGAGCGGAGAACACGCCGCAGGGCGCGCTGTAGGGAGCGCTTAGCATCGGCTCAAGCTTCACCTTCTTCAGAGGCGGCGGCGAGCAGCAGCCCGCGATGGAGCAGTGAAGCGATCACAGAGCCGTGGCCACGGAGTCGGCCGCGCGATGGCGGTGGATCACCCGGCGTGGCCGCCCGCCTAGGTTGGAGCTCAAGTGAGCAACACTGCCAAGCTAGGCGGCGCTCTGCCTTGGAGGAGTGCACTGCACAGTAACCTCCACGCAGCCTGTGGCCTTGCTGAAAACCCACCGGCCCGGTGATTTGACTTCTGCTCGGGCGCCGTGGTTGGTTGCCTTGGCCTGCTGACACCGACGACGCCGCTGGGCGGTGGTGCAAGCCGGGGCGGGGAACCGGCGCTTCGCTGCCCTCCTGTTTCTTTTGTTGCCCTCGCACTTTCTCGCAGATCTCCCCGTGAGGAGGGGCGGGCTAAGACGACAAGAGCGGGCGACTTTACGGGGCTCGGCCGGCAAGCGCAGTGGCCGTGGATCTCCGTCCCATCTGGAGGACCGCCACTTGCTGCATGGAGAAGACTCGCGGACAAGCTCCGCAGGGTCGCGACCGAAGGCGATCAAGGCTGCCGCCGCCAGGCGCAGGGACCAGAAGAGGGTTCCCGCAGGCTGCCCCGCCGGAGGGTGGCGTTCCGCGCCGCTTAGGCGACGGGCGGCGAGGCGAGGACCGCTGCTCAGAGCAGGGAGGCTCCCGACGCCGGGTGCCGCGCTTTTCTAAGGAGTCACGCCGGCCCAAAGGGTCGGAACGGTTTCGGTCTGCCCCATCGGTGCGTACGACGGCTCCACCAACCCCGGCGAGTTTTGCAGATCTATACGACGGTGATGCAGCCAATCGAGGGTCGGGAAGGTTCGGCGTCAACAGTCCGCAACACCATCCCCGACATCTCCATCGATGCCGCGGGTCACGGCATTCGTGAGAGGCGCCGAGACCCCAAGGTCAAAGAGAAGATGGCCACCCGCAAGATCAAGACGACAGAGAGCTTTTTCACCTTGGCGACAAGGCGCTTCTTCAAAGTGAGGCTCATCCGCCGGGCAACATGCGCGGGCCACCAAGGGCGGCGAGGTCGAACCTCGAGGAACCCCGGCGGTAAGGACAAGAAGAAGCGCAAGGCGGCCGAGACCGGCAGGTCATACGGCTGAGCGACGACGACGACGATTGATGACGCCAGCCGCCAAGAATGGGCGCAAGGGCAGAAAAGAGGAGGAGGTCGTGGCGCCGGCGGCACGGTCCCCGTAGGGCGCGCTTAGGCGGCGGTGCTACGGCGATCGCTGTACGCGACGGCCCCGCGGCCGCGACGGAGGTGAGATCATCGCCTGCGGAGTGGGACGGAAGGCCCTACTGTCCCATTCACCGCAACAACTCCCACGACTTAGCGGATTGCCATGTCGTCAGCCAGATGGTGGACAAGCGAGTCCACGCAGCAGCAAGCAAGCGTCCGCAAGGGCAAGGGCAAGGAGACGCCGCCGCTTGGTTTTCAGCAAGCGGAGCGCGAGGTTGCCGCCATCCACGGGCGTTCGCCACCTATCCGGCCCCACGCTAGCTTTAAGCGCATGGCGAGGAGGTGCGCCGCCGGTCCGGCTTTTGGGTCGGTGAGGCACCGGGCGTGGTCGAGCACCAGATCGCGCTCAACAAAGCCGATCACCCATCCAAGATCAGCCGCCTGGCATCTCCCGATCGTGGTTGCACCCACGGTCCGAATGTAAAGCTAGGGCGGTGTGGTAGACGAGGGAGTTCCTCAACCTCCCTCTGGCTTCGGCTGGCCATGCGCCCAGATTCCAAAGAATGAGCTTCGCCTAACGCCCCATTCTTCGCATCGCGCCGGGCCGAGTCCGTTCCCGCTAGGGCGATCGCCTCCCGGTAACCTTCGGAGGTCCGGCAACTTCCGCACCGAGATGCTCGAGTTCGAGGTGGCGGACTTCGACCTCCCTACAATGCCATACTAGGTCGGCCGGCGCCGACCTGGTTCATGGCGGTGTGCCACTATGCGCATATGGTGGTGAGATCCCGGGCCACCGCCCCATCGTTTTGAAAGTGGACCGCCCGAGGCGCCCGCCGCGACAAGGACGCCTGGCTGGGGCGGCGATCAGCCTGTAAGGCCGAGGCTTCACTGGGAGCTCTCCGGCTGAAGACCTGCGGCTTCCCGCCGGTTCGTCTGGAGGTTAAGGCGGGTCTCCCCGAGCGAAGTCGACCCGGCAAGACTGCTCGGGTGGGCGCCTCGCCAAATAGGAAGGCGCGCTGCTTCTTCCTCCAGCCTAACGCAGACGTGTTTGCGTGGCAACCGTCCGATATGGCCGGGTCCCAGGGAGGTGATTGAGCACAAATTGGCGACGTTTCTCGGGCGCTAGGATCGTCCGCGTAAGGTCCGGCAATCGTGGAGCGCCAAGTTATCCGCCAGAGGCGGACAAGCTTTATGCGGGTCGCCCGCAGCGTCGCCGATCCTGTGGCTCGCGAACCCCGCCCCGCTAAGAAATCCAACGGGCGTGGAGGATGCGCGACTTCACCGACCTCAACAAGGCGTGGCCCGGCGATCCATACCCATCGCCTGCATCGATCTCATCGTCGACTAAATCATGGGTGCGAGCAACAGAAGCTTCGGATGCGCATCGTGGTACTCACCGCATTAGCATGGCCGAAGAAGATGAAGACAATACGCTTTCGTTACGCCTTATGGGCGCTTCATCGCTATACAAGCGATGGCGTTTCGATCGAAGAATGCAGGCCCAACCTATCACGGGCCATGCATATCGCTTCACCACTCTCAAATAGGGCGGAACCCGGAGGTGTATGTCGGCGATCCGTGGTGAAGTCCAAGAAGGCGGAGGAGTTGATCGGCGACCGAAGAAACCTTCACCAACCTCAGGAAGTATCTCGATCGCTTAATCCAGAGAAATGCGTGTTCACCGCTCCGGTCGGGCAAACCGCCGATTCCTCGCTCCCAGAGGGGATTGAGGCGAACCCCGACAAGATCGCAGCCGATCGAGAACATGAAGCTCCCCGACGCGATTTCGGCAGATGCGTAAAGCTTGGTGGGTCGCTTGACCTCCCTGGCCGCTGAGTAGCTCGCCTGGGGATAAAAGTCTCCAACCGCTTCAAGCTCCTAAAGAAGACCAACCAGTTCGAGTGGACGGCGGAGGCGCAGGAGGCGCTCGACGGTTCAAGAAGTATCTTACCTCCCGCCAGGTTGGTCGCCCCTGCACTGGCGAAGTCGTTGATCCTCTACGCCGCCGCAAACCCCAGCGGTCAGCGGTGCTGGTGGCGGAAAGAGAGGGCGCTCAGCTCCCCATTTACTACGCCGAAGGTCCTCCACGACGCCAAACAAGGTATTCACAAGACCAGAAGATACTTACGCCGGTCGACGGCATCCCGAAAAGCTATGCCACTACTTCCAGGGCGAGAAGTCACGGTGTTGACTAAGTATCCCTTGCGGAGATCCTCTTCAACCGCGAGGCGACGGTCGTGATCGCCAAATGGGCCATGGAGTCATGAATTCGATCTCAAATTCGCCCCGAATGGCCATCAAAGGGCAAGCTCGCGGAGTTCATCGAAAGTGGACTCCGGCGACACGAAAGTTGAAGATACCCCACCTCCTCGCTGTGGACTCTTCTTCGACGCTCATTCCTACTGGAGGGGGGTCAATGGCGCCGTCCGGTGTCTTCCACCGGGCGATGTCATCCGCACCGGTGGTGCCGGACTTCCGCGAGTATGAAGGATCGCCGCCGCTCGTGGTGGTTTCACCCTTGGCATCCGGGCGCTAAGTAAAGGCGCATTTTCCGGTCGCCAACCGTGCGAGGAAGGATTTCTCTCGCCGATCCCATCATGGCGCCTACCCGGGCGAGGTGGGCCGGTTGAGCGCACTTTGAGGGTTTGGGCTTGCGGTACATCCTCGCCGCGACAACTACATGGCGATGAATCTGCCCCTGCATTGCCTCGCCGAGGGCACCTGCTTCGCCGGGTCTTTGAAGAAAGACTTACGCTGCCGTCTGCCGCAGCCCCCACCAAGGGACGACGCTTCCTCGGCACGCCTCCCACCGAGGAGACGCCACCGATCTCGCCGCAGCCCCTTGCTAGAGGGAGGAGGCGAAGAACTGCCGAGGCGGTTGAGGCGGAAACGCCAGGCCAAAGTGAGTACGTCGGGCGACAATGTATGTAACGCCGCCACACTTCGGCCCGGAAGGTCGCGGATGGATCCGATCCCAGCCTACCAAGGGATGGAGGATCTCGCACGGCTGACGCTATTTACCGAGAAGATAGCGCCGAAGGCTGCCGCCACGCCTGTGGTAGGTGGGGACCAGACGCCAGTATGCGCAATGGAGTTCTACCGGCGCGCTACTCGGGAAGCGGAGGAAATTTCTCTTCGAGATCCATGGAGGCATGTGCGGAGCCATTCAGTGGAGCCGGCGTTGGGAAAGCTGCCACTCGCTTTATTGGCCTATCGCCTCCGTGATGCCTTCGAAGCCGCGAGGAGATGCGAAGCGTACAATTTTATGCTAAGCAGATCCACCAACCGCCTAGGGCGCCAGAAACCATTCCGCTTCTTCCGGCCGCTCGCGTCCGGGGCCGATATTCGGGCCCGCTCACGGGCGACGAGGATATACTCATCCGCTCGCCGCCATCGACAAGTTCACTAAGGGTTAGTTTCGCCGTCCCGGGCGATCACATCCGCAGCGTTATCAAGTTTATGAAGAGCATCTTCATCCGTTCGTGTCGCCAATGTAATCATCATCGATAACGGCGCCAGCTGCAAAGCGCTGATTTCCAAGACTGGTGCTAAGAGTTGGGTACTGTTGTGCTTTTCCGCG
>JAYEVB010000213.1:0-14837 GCA_036346415.1 Raddia guianensis | reverse complement strand
CACCACGGAAAGGTGTTCGCGTGAGGATCCATACTTGACAAATGGTCGGCCAAGAAGTTATTCTTCCCGGCACGTAAGAGCACTCGAAAATCGAAAAGTGCCGCCCAACTTCCTTACTTCAACCAGTAGCGCCATTGAGTCATCGCAGATCGACACTCCTTGTTGATCTGATTGATGACCAGTCGTGAATCTCCTTCACAATACCGTTGGACGCCAAGCGATTTGCACGCCTAGTCCCGCGAGGAGGGCCTCAGATCAATGCGGCATTGTTAGTCCTCGCAAAGTGTAGTTGGATAGAATATCGAGTCGTTTCTTTGAGGAGATGAGAACAAAACCAGCCTCCGAAGTTTCAAAGGCGCGAGCCATCAAAGAACATGGTCCATGGGGTTCTTCAAAGTTGCTCGAAGCTTCTCGACTTGGGCGGCAGATCCATTCAATGACAAAGTCAGTTAAGACCTCGAGATTTAATAGCGCTCGGCAAAGAAATGTAATATCGAACTCGCCAGCCCATTGCCCACTTAGCTATACGTCTGCCGGTTTCCTTGTTCCATAGGATTTCTCTCAGAGGGAACTTGGTCGGGACCAGTATTTGATGCGCCTGAAAATAATGCCGAAGCTTCCTGGAGGACAGAAGCAAGGCATAGAGCAACTTCTGGACCTCAGGGTAACGCTCCTTTCATCCATGAAACACCTCGCTCACGTAGTAGATTGGTCGCTGGATGCCTTCTGTCGACGGTTGGGATATTGACCCAAGTCAACCAAGGTTCTTCAAGGAGGAGATAGCCTCGTGAGACACGCGTAAATAACCACATAACTGAACAAAGAACGAACATTTAGTTTAATTCGATGCCCGGTGTCGACGATTGATATCGACCCAAGTCAACCAAGAGAAGTGAGATAGGACACACCAACAACCACGAACAACAACGGTCAGAGACATGGGTTTTATCCTCGTTCAGCCTCTCAGAGAGATAATAGCCCCACGCCCAAATTCTTTCTTTATATCAAAGAGGATTATAAGGTGGAACTCGGCGAGATCAACAAGTCTCAAATGGTGTACAGTAGTATGCTAAAATCTATTGGCTAGGGTCCTCTAAACGCCGTAAACAGGGGGCCCTTGCTTATATAGTGCCGAGCAAACCAACCTACCGAGGGAATATCGGGTCGGGCTAACTACGAGCACGTGAATCTAACTCATACATGCCAAATATATCCCGAGGCGATAAGGCATACTCCTAGTCTTGAGGATCACGACGTCCGCCTAATCCGGGAAACCACGTCCGGTCTTCACGTAGTCAGCAGTAACTCTTGTTCGAGACGGACTCAAACACGAATCCTAGGTCATTACGCACCGCGTCGCCTCAAGAAGCTGTTCGCAAGATGCACATGGGCTCGAGAACCTTCCAGGAGTTGGGCCCGATAGGTAGTGTTCGATTGGGCCGTCAGGAGTGGGCTATGGCAATGGGCCGTGATTTTATCCCCGACAGCTTAGCCCCGAGACTCAAGTGAAGGACTCACTAGAGCGGGTCTTCCTCTTGAGACTCTAAGTCATGAAGAAGGTATTTTTCCTGCTACAAAGACGCAGTAACAAAGCATCGGTAGGTTATGGTTCAATCAACAAGACTTGTTTGGGACCGAACAAACCCGCCTTTGCGCCGAGCAACTCGCATATACCGAATAGGAACGACATCCGTCCGAGCAGAGTACCCACTCGATACGTAAATCGAAGAAGTGAGGTGAATCATCTCCTTGAGGCTGAACGTCATCAAGGAGGGATTGATTCTTAGTAGTGAAAAGCGACACCGCATCCCAGAAGATCGATCTTCCGGAGAATGAACATAGCAAGTCGCGAGACGGACTCAGGTTGCGCATCCGTGTATGAAGATACCTAGGAAAGGATGAACGAAAAATGGAATCATCTCTGCCAAAGCTTGCCCGAGGAAATAGAGATTGCGCCTCGAGCAAACGCCGTGTTCAGAGCGAAAGTGATGTGCTCCCGGATGAGATCGTGCTAGGAGCGCATAATGCATACCAATGGGAAAGGTGACCCACCCCGAGCGAGAGCTCGCCGAAGAAACCAAGTAAAGAGATCCAGTCCCCAGCAGCACGAATCTCGTTAAAGGAACCGTAGTACGACCAGCGAAGACGCATCTCAAAGGCCACCCCCCTCGAGCACGGAGCTCGCCGCGAAGACGCGGCGCCGGCGAAGAGTGATCCAAATTTCGAGCACGGAGCTCGCCACGGGACCGATACGCCCGGGCGAAGAACCGCCTCGGCGAGGTGAATCGCAACCCGATGCAACAGAGCCGCAAGAGAACGGTGAAATCAACGCCTACCCATGACGATTCTTTGGCGACAAGCAGTTAGCGCTTGTCTTGGCAAGTGCGTAACCGACGCTGAGTGCCCGCTATGGCGAGAATCGACTTACGATGGACATGTCCGCTATGGCGAGAATCGCCACGATGGACGGACTACAGGGCGACTACCTTGACTTAGCCGAATCTGTGAAGGTCGCGTCGGCAAAGGCAAGACATCTTACGCGAGCGGTGAATCGCCCTCGGGCATGCGCGAGCAAACCCGAGAAAGAGGGATGCGTACATCGGTTTTGGGGGAAGCTCGAACCTCGCCGCGACTATCACCGAGTTCGACGCTCCTCGCCTCAGATTTCCGCAAGACAAACAAGAAACGAGCCGCAAGGGAAAAAGAGAGCAAGGACAGTTCTAAGAAGAGCAAAGCGAAGTTTTGAAAACACGCTAAAGACGACCTACCCGCATAAGACATAATTTTTCCGCACGCCCCCGATAGCGCAGTGTCACCTCAAATGCGAACCGACGCCAGAGTGCCCGCTATGGCGAGAATCGGCTTACGGCAAGGTGACTCACAGGTGCATTGCTCGATTACCATGCAAGGAAGGACGAGTATGGATAAAGAAGACGCGGCGGCGGCAGCCACCGTGGCTAAGACCGCTAACATGGGAAGGCGACGACCTTAGCCGCAGCAAAATGTGCGAGGCGAATCTTATCCGCATGGACCCGCAGCGCTGGTGTCGCCAGAGTGCCCGCTATGCGGAACCGCCAGAGTGCCCGCTATGGCGAGAATCGCTTACGGTGGGCGTAACTCCATCGGTGGTGCACCGCCTCGTTAACCGGAGCCGCATGTGTCGCTGCCAGATAAAAAGACATGCTCAGACGCTGAGAGCCACGGAGCGAAGACCAACGAGATTTTGGAAAACCAACGCTAAGGAAAGGAACCGAAAACTGAAAACGCATCGGTTGCCAAATTCAGCTCAAGTCCAATCGACCGAGGAGAGGTCCGAGGTTCTTCAGAAGAAACCGAGGAGCTTCGCCGCTGTCCGAGGACCAAAGATCGCGAAGGAAGGGTCGAGGAGCTGGCCGAAAATTAAGACCACCGAAAGCAGCGCTTGAATCAGAGCGAGAGTCTGACCGAGCAGCTCGAGCAGCTTTTTCGCAAAAAGAGCAAAGAAAAGACAAGAACGAGCAGAAACCAAGAGCAAGTGTATCAGCCGCTAGAAAGTTTTGGAAAAACCGTAGAACGCTTAGCCTAACTTCCACTTCTGCAGTACTGCCGAGGACCTCGAAGTTTATAACTCAACAGTGCACAATGAAAGAGCGACGCCTAGCCCCTGCAGACGGACGATGCATGAAGACTCGAACTTGCATTTCAAGCACGTATGTAGAGAGTTAGAGCGACACCAGATCCTAATCGACTGCCTGTGAACCGCCGTTAACGTAAGTTAGGCGATTCAAGATAACCGAACATGGAAAGTGCCTCCGCCATGAGGGCTTACGAGAGCAAAGCTTTGCCAAGTGGTTGTGCCGTGAGCGTAAGTGCCTCGCCATGAGGGCTTACGAGAGCGTGCTTAGCCGCAAGGCCGATGCCGTGTTTCGCAACTCGAAGTTTAGGAACTTGTTGAAGCTAGATACGGCAAGGAAAACCCTTAAGATTATGGAGCCAAGAGTTCGCAAGACCGGCAGCCATCAAGTGTTACCAGAGAGAAAGAGTAGTCCGAGAAGACAAGTGGTGAGGAGGACCGCAGGGGTCGCGAACATTCACCGCTCAATGGGTTGAACTTTACATGGCGCCCGAGAGACTTGGACGAACTAAGGCGCGAATTTGAGAAAAGCGCGAGTTAGGGAAACAAAAGACCTACACGAGGAACTTACGGCCGGGTCGATGTTCCAAGTGTCGGTCACTTTCTCCCGCCATCCACCGACAAAGCGATGTACCTCGATCCGGAAGGAGTTTTGATCCAGCCTCGAGCACGGAGCTCGTCATGGGATCAGACGCTACCCCAGCGAAGAGCTGCCCGGCGAGGAGATCCACCGAGCACGGAGCTCGTCATGGGATCAGACGCGCCCGGCGAAGAGCCGCCGGCGAAGAGATCCAAATCCGAGCACGGAGCTCGCCGAACCAGATTCGAAGGCGATCAAGATCGGGGATCGATCCGATCCGACAGGAAGAGACACCATGCACTTCGAAGTCAGAGTCCTCGTGAAGAATCTCCGTCACCGATAGAGTTCGACATGTTCGACCATGAGCTCCCACGGACGGCGCCTAACTATCGACGGTTGGGATATTGACCCAAGTCAACCAAGGTTCTTCAAGGAGGAGATAGGAGACACGCCGAACAACCATGAACAACAACGAACAGAGACATGGGTTTTATCCCGATTCAGCCTCTCAGAGAGATAATAGCCCCACGCCCAAATTTTCTTTATATCAAAGAGGATTATAAGGTGGAACTCGACGAGATCAAACAAGTCTCAAGATTATGGTGTAGTAGTATGCTAAAATCAATTGGCTAGGGTCCTCTAAACGCCTGTAGGGCCCTGTTTATATAGTGCTGAGCAAACCAACCTACCGAGGGAATATCGGGTCGGCTAACTACGAGTACGTAATCTAACTCATACATGCCAAATATATCCCGAGGCGTATAAGGCATACTCCTAGTCTTGAGGATCACGACGCCCGCCCAATCCGGAAACCACGTCCGGTCTTCACGTAGTCAGCAGTAACTCTTGTTCGAGACGGACTCAAACACGAATCCTAGGTCGTTACGCACCGCGTCACCAAGAAGTCGCTCAAGAAGATGCACATGGGCTCGAGAACCTTCCAGGAGCCGGGCCCCGATAGGTCGTTCGATTGGGCCGCAGAGTGGGCATAATGGGCCGTGATTTTATCCCCGACACCTTCCCTTTCCACCGCTAGATCAAGGCCCGTACCAAGGTATAACAAAAGTCGTCGCCATATCGCTGGGTAGTCAAGACAAAGGGTTGGATGTATTGCTTTAGATCTTGAAGGATCTGCGTCCTCTCACCACTGGCCATTGTGCTTACGGCCTCTCACCACTGGCCATTGTGCGCATGGCCTTAAAGAAGGGCATTACGGAAAATAAACTCGCTTTCCGCCTTTGTGAGGCTCAACTTTCTTGACAGTCTGAGCCGATGTTTTCAATGGCTTCGATTTTTCAGTGGTTAGCAGAGATTCTATAACCAATGACGAATCGAGCAACATTCCGATCGAACACCAAAGGTACACTTCCCGATTTAATTTAATTCGATGCCCGGGAGATTACAAAAGTCTCGCCAGTTTTTACATGATCCGAGCATACTTGTTTTTACAACTATGCCATCGACATAGGCTTCCGTGTTTCTTCCATTTTCTAGGAAAGTCTTCCATTAAGCGCAACGACCAAAGATTATGTGAGACCGAAAGACATGGTCGAGCAGCGTAGTGCCAAGGGGTGATGAAGGCGCTTTCTTCATCCCTGGGAGATGCTTATTTGGTGATAACCGAGTAAACATCCAAAAACTCAAGAGTCAAGCATCCGCAATGCTCGACCATTGGTCTATGCGAGGCGCGAAATTGTCCTTAGGACAAGCAATGCTCAAATCAGGTGATCGACACACATCCTCCACTTGCCGCCTTTCTTCTTTACAATGACAGAGTTGGCTACCACTGTGTGATCAACCTCATGGATGAAACCAAGAGCGAAAGGCTTGCTGTCGATCTTTGATGATCCCCGCTGAAGTCCAAAAGCGCCGGCTTATGGCTAACAGTTTTGTCCCACGACAGCTAGTTTGTGCTCGATAACCTCCCTTGAGACCCCGGGCATGTCAGACGGCTCCCAGGCTCAGGCAAACACGTCTGCATTAGTTCGGAGGAATGCAATGAGCTCGATTTCCTATTTGGGATCCAGATTGGCCTTCAAATGCACTGTCTTGAACGAGTCATCAAGAGACAGCGGAACTTCCTTGGTTTCTCCCCGACCGAGGGAGACCTTAGGACGTGCAGACTTTGTCTCATGGAGCGCGGACCACGCGGTGGAAGCCGGTCGATCAGTATGCAGGGATCGCTTCGTCGCAATCCGTAGCAGCTTTGTAGTTGCCCTGACCGTGATCACACCGTTAGGGGCCCAGATCTTCACGCAATGGTATATGCGGTGAGACACGCCATGAACTTGCCAAGAGATGGCCGCCCAAGATCGCTATAGGCGTATGGGAAGTCAACCATGTCAAACGTGATCAACTCGTCCGAAGTTGTTTGGTCGCCAAGGTCACGCGTAACAATCTACCCCAACGACTTAATAGCTTCTCCCGGACGATCCCATAGAAGGGCATCGCGATTTCCTTTGAGCTTGGAGCGAGGAATCAGATCTCGCTCAAGACTTTAGCAGAGAGCAAGTCTAGCGCGCCTCCGCCGCCTACCAAGACACGCTAACTTTGGCATTGCCGATAGTCGGGCGACCACCGGGGAGCCACCGAGGCTTGGTCATCCCAAAGGGGGCAATCCTCCTTAGAGAAGGAGATAGCGACCTCGGTCCACTTCATTGATTCGGCCGAGGTTTGCCCTTCTCGACGCTAGGAACCTCCCGAGCAGCTGCTTGAGGTCGCGCCGAGAGGTGTAAGCCGAGGAGCCGCCAAGATGACGGCGATATGGTTCACTTGCCCCGATATTCATCATCATTGTCCCGATCACCATCGCCGGTTTAGCGCTTAGCCTTGTCGACATCACCTTGTTCGGCAGGTGGGCATTGGGCCCTTGCTGCTGTAGAAATCTCGAGCTTTGCAGCCCAGATTCCGCAATGGCATGTGTCATGCCCGTAGTGTTGGTGGAACTTGCAAAATCGGTCACCGACCTTTCTTGCCTTGATTGTTACCTCGAAAGCGTGCTTTTTGCCCTTGTAGTTATTATTG
This sequence comes from Raddia guianensis, assembly GCA_036346415.1. NCBI lineage: Eukaryota > Viridiplantae > Streptophyta > Magnoliopsida > Poales > Poaceae > Raddia > Raddia guianensis. Next base: position 7,620 of record JAYEVB010000213.1, on the reverse strand, counting down.
GGCTTCTTCGCCCATCCTTGGAAGGAGGTGTGTGATCTATACCGCGACGGTGTTGTTCGTGATCACTTTATTCTTCTTCTTCCGGGACTTCTTGTCACCGTGATTGTTGTCGCTGCTTCTTCTTCTCATCCACACCAGTCAAGCGGCACCGCCTTGTCGAACGCTTTTTTGTATCAACGCTGCTCGCCGCTGGCAAGATAGCGATCACCGCCTTTGAACAAGTCGCTGGCGGTCCAGTCTCATTGATCTCGAGATCCCGGTGACGCCGTCGCAGCATAACCGCTTTTGAAGGCGCGATAATGATTCGTCCGAGATGTTCGGATCGTGGTTATGGATCTTGATGAAACGCTTCACGGTTGCGAGGGTCTCCCGCTCATCCGGATCATCCGTGCAGATCATCCTCCTTACCCAGCACGCACGTAATGCCTCCGAAATTAGCGATCGAAAGGCCACAAAGTTGGTCTCACGAGCGGATGGAACCTTCCGCCGATTGAATGCCACGCCCGAGCAAAGACCTTCAAGGACAATGGAAGGTAATTTGCCATGACTAACTCATCACCTCCGCCGCCATGATGATCGAGCATAGATGGAAAGAAATTCTTCCGGTTCTCGAGTCCCATTGTACCTTCCATGTGACCGGCTTGAACTTGAGGGCCATCCGACAAAGACGGAGCTCGCCGTAAAAGCCTTATGTACCCAAGGCGATGACCGACCACCTTCTCCCGCAGTAACCTAGTCTCGAGAAGACGCGGTCCTGCGGCGCTGAGGAACTCTTGCTGAACGGAAAGATTCGCTGGAGAAATTCTCTCCGAGATAATCCTCCACGCTTCCTTCCTCGTGGTCGCCACGATTCGCCTCACGCTGGGATCGCCCACGCCGCATCGCTGCATGCTTGCCCCCGTGGTCACGGCGAGCACGGGACTTGGCGAGCAACGGCGACTATGGGTATCCGCCTGCTATGGACAGTCGCCCTTGTCTCAGGATGAGGGTCACGCGATCAATCGGAGTGCTCGCTCCTGACCACCCGGCAGTTTGATCGTGACCGTCCGGATGAGGTATTAACTTCATCTATGGACTTAAGGCCTTCGCCGCCGCCATGGTGAGAAGTACAGCTGCCGCCTATAAGGGCGTAGGTTGTCATGGTTGGCGGATTTGATCACCGCCGCCAGCCTCGAGCCGCTCCCGACTCGCTTAGGGGTCCCGATCCCCGAGGCATCCGCGTTTTGCCCAACCGAGTCCGGTGACGCGATTCTTCCCAACAAGCGGAGCTTTTGCCGGGGATCCGTGTAGGTACACGAGGCGAATCACGCCGCCGACGCTTGCACCGATCGCGAATCGCGCCACGTTTGTTTGATGGATTCATCCGAGATCGCGATTTAATAACATCTTGCTCGCGGAGCGCTAGTGCAGTCCTCTTGAAGCCGAAAGTAATTGATCCGCCGATCTCTTCACCGCCGCAAATTCGCAGGTGATCCTCGAGGTTCCCGCACCGCCATATTGATATCGCGGGCCGTGGGCGTTGTCGCTACTAGACGGTGTCATCACCGTGTCACCACAAGAGAAATCGATCGACATAGCCTTGAATCAAAGATCTAAACCATCGTGACAGATCATCGGTTTCAGATTCATCGCCGATGACGGAGCTTGATCTAAGACTATCTCACCATATCTAGAGATTTTTGTCCCGTGATATGGAGAGCGATCGAGATTGAACAGATCGATCCGATCCGACAGGATGAGACATCCCGCCCTTTTCCGAGTCGAGTCCTCGTGAAGAGATCCCTAGTCGCCGATGGAGTTCGACATGCTCGATCCATCGATCCCCACGGACGGCGGCTAATCGCCGACGGTTGAGATATCAATCTCAAGTCAACTAAGGTTCTTCAAGAGGAGATAGAGACACGCCAACAATAACAGAATCAACGAACGCAACAAGGAGACAAGGGTTTTTATCCCGTTCAGCCTCTCGAGAGATAATAGCCCCACGCCCAAATTTCTTATATATCAAGAGGATTACAGAGGTGGCTCGACGAGATTAACAAGTCTCGGCGAGATTATGGTGTGCAGAATACAAAGATGCTTAATCGATATTAATTTGATGCCCCTAAACGCCTTTAGGGCTTCATTTATATAGTGCTAAACAAACCGACCTACCAAGGGATAATCGCCGAGCTAACTACGAGATCGTGAACGAACTCATACATGCCAAACACATCCCGAGGTAGATAAGAAAAACTCCTAAGTCTTGGGGATCACGACCTCCAATCCAATCCGGAAACCAACGTCCGGTCTTCACGTAGTCGCAGTAACTCGTTCGAGTCGGACTCAAACACTAATCCTAGGCCTTTACGCACTATGCCAACCAGAAGCTATTCGACAAGATGCACATGGGCTGATAGAACCTTCTAGGAGCCGGGCCCTAATAGGTTGTTCGATAGGGCCGTCAGAGAGTGGGCCATGGCAATGGGCCGTATTTTAATCCCCGATACTAGCCCCGAGACTCAAGTGGAAGGACTCACTAGAGGGGTCATCCTCTTGAGACTCCAAGTCACTAAGAGGGCATTTTTTCTCGCTACTACAAAAACGTATAACAAATGACCGAACAGGTTATGGTTCAACCGAACAAGACTTGTTCAGACCGAACAAACCTAATCAATACCGAAAGCAACTTCAAGCTATACCAACAGGAATCACATCCGCCCGGCAGAGAACTCAACCTTCAAAGCAGTAATCGAAAACTAGCCGCTATGCATCGCAACAGAATCTCCTATCGCTGCAAGAAGGAAAATGCATTTAATCGCTTTACCTAGCATACGGTAAAAACTAGCCGCTTAGACAAAACCGTCCGCAGCCGCCAAATGGGACTATAAAGCTCCTAAGCCGCCAGCCACTTCGCTCACGCCTTCCCTCTCCAAGCCCTAGTTCCAACCGCTACCAACATCTATGCCAAACTTCCACCAAGAACACTCAACGCCCACCGGGAGCCGCTATGGCCAAACACATAGCCACTAGCCCCGACCGAGGAGGACCCGAGAGCTGGGAGGAAGAGGGCCACTTAGACGCTTCAGCACCGGAGGTCGCCGAGAGGAGGAAACTCCTGAGCCGCCAAGGAGAATTCATCGCCACCAACAGCTCGCGACTCGCTCGGCCGAGGTCTCGAGAGCGACTTCGCCGAGGCCTTCTTGAACATCGCCGATTAGAGGTGACGAACCTCAATCCGAACTCCATCCTCCGATGGCCGCTTTTGCACACTTGTGCGAAGGCTATCTCGAATCGACCCGCCGGTGGGCCGTTCCTCCATTACTATACGGCAACGAGGAGCAGCTCCGCCGCCGCTTTGGGTGCTACTACTCAAGCTTCGAGCATCACCGACGACGCGCCATACCCCCGCCCGCCGCCGATTCGATGGGGAACGCAGGGCGAGGTGGTTCTACGCCAAGAGGAGCGGCGACAAGAAGCCTCCTACGCCGAAAAGCGCCGGGCGAAGGAATAACCATGCCCCGCCGGAGATGTCCGCCGAGGACCGGTATCTCGACGAGGAAGATCGCTTTCTCGTGAGCTTGGGGCTCACGGTAGGGAGATCATCGAGACTTCACAAATAACAGATCTCGGCCACGCCGGAGGCGCCCCTATCCCTTCTACAAGATAGAGGGATTGGAAGACATTACAAGGGAGAGCACGGGTAAGTGCCTTTAAGACTCAACCTTTCATTGGTCACTTTCTCCAACAGAAATTAACGACTCCATCCGCCGGGCAGAGAAGCCAACCGACGCATGGGTGACCGAACGGGTCGACGCCATGTCAAGGCGGCGAAGAAGGACGGGAGGTCACCGCGAGGTGGCGACACCTGTCTGCCAAACGTGCCGTCCGCACGCATTTGCAGGTAAATTATTTACCCCATCAAGGCTATAGACTTACACCGCTGGTCTCAAGTATAACGCTTCTTCTCAAACGCACAGGAGGACCACTTGATCTCTGAGGATCGCGAGGATCTCTCCGGTCCGAGAAGGAAAAGCAAAAGAAGGGCAAGGCCAAGGTGGCCACGAAGCTCAAGGTGGCGGCCGAGCCGACGCTGAGCTCGCTGGCCACGGGGCCGCCAGACGCCAAGAGACTGGTCAAGCGACATGAGGGCGCCGAATGCACTAAGCGGGCTCATGGGTCGCCCCAGCTGAAGAGATCGAGTTCTTCCCTCCTCGCCGAGCAAAGCGACGAAGAGGTAAAGAACACGACCCTTTGGCTTAGGCGCACACGCAGCTCACCCGGCCACATGGCACGGCTACAACAAAGTTGCCGAGCGAGAAGGCTCGAGGAGGAGGTGGCGCAAGAAGGAGAAGCTTCTTGCGCTATGCGAGAGGAGCGCCACCACCAGAGAGCTGAGCTCATCGCCACGAACCCCTAAGGGCCAAGGCGGAGAATCCGCCAAGGAGCCCCCAAGGAAGAGGCGAAGATACCAACGAAGAAGATCAAGATCAAGCCCTCCACTGCAGTATGTAGAAATCGATCCTCCGATCATTCAACCTCTCGCCCGCTTAGACGTAATGATCATCTCCTTTTTCATCACCGCCCAAGAAGAGATTGCCACAGACGATGTCGAGGCGCCCGAAGGATCGCTGCCGCCCGAAAGCACCTACACGGTGCATCGCGGGCGCGAGGTCGGGCGAGCCTCAAGGACAAGCCGGCGGCGGTGGAGCTCGCCGCCGCTGTCTGGGCCAGCCGAGCCTGACGCGCCAAAGGCGCGTTGAGCTACCGGAGGCGAGGAGGCAGCGAAGCGGCGCCACGACAAGGGGGCCAAGGCGATGGCTCCGAAGTTGCCCAAGGCGAGACCGAGCAGCCGGTTCAAGAGGCACTTCGTCAGCAGGGCGCTCTCCCAAGCGACGGATTCTTCGGGCGAAAGTGGCGGCCCCGCCGCCAGGAGCAAGAAGAAGCCTCGAGCAATTCCAAGAAACCGTCAGGCTCGCGGAGGTGTCACCCCATCCGTGGAGTGGTTCTGCCCGCCCAAGTCGCTTACGGAAGAGCAAGAGGAAGAGGAGAAGGAGCGCGAGACGAAGTGCCGCCTTGCCGCTTCCAGCCTCCCGAAAGCAGACGCTGCCCCGCGAGAAGAAGGAGCGACAAGGCGGCGACGACAAGAACGCGCCGCCTCATCCCGCGATGAGCGGGCTTCGGACGATGGCTCGAGGACCGCTTGGCGCCATGGATCGAACGCCGACTTGGCAAGGTAAGCACCAGGACCAAATCTTGTTCGGCTTAGCTACCTTACCGCAAAGAGGCTGACTTGTTCTTCCCTCTCAAGTCTTCAGGGACACCATGGAGGAGCTCGAGGACGGAGTCACCATTGAGCGGAGCGCCAGATATGCCCCTCCGGAGCACCTCCCGACAAGGGGTCCGGCGGGCCCTCCGCACCAAAATTTCAAAGTCGGCTTTACCAAGGCGAAGGTGAAGAGGCTCAGAGTCCAACTGCCAAGAGAGGCGTTTCGCGAGTCTCTCCTAGGAGAGGCCGAGGAGCCAAGAAGCCATCAAGGCGAGCACCGCTGAGGAGAAGCTGGGCCGACGGCGGTTCAAGAGCAGCCACGACGTGTCCCATCAAGGGACCACCAAGCGACGGGGCCAAGGAGCTTAAGGCCCAAATCGCTAAGGAAGAGCCGACATCCGCGGACTTCAAGTTAAGATCTCAACCCCCGGGCGCCACAGAAGAGATCGAGAAGATGGCTGGATGGCGTGAGGGCGATCACCGCAGAGAAGAAGGCCAAGGAGCCGGACGAGCAAATTAAGACGGCCGAGTAGCCGAGTCGCCTGTAGCGAGGCTCGACCGATCAGCCAAGGCCAAGACCGTGGAGGTCGAGGCCATCCGGCAGAGGTCCGCGCAAAGCTGCGGAGCAAGGAGGAGATCGAACGCCCGAGCCAAGCCCGGAAGGAATCAGGCTCAGGTGAAGTCGCGGCGCCTGTTAGAAGTTGAGGAGTCAAGGAGCAGCTTGTTCTAAGTAGCACCGCGTCAGAATCTAAAGGGCCTTGTACCAAACTTTTGAGTAATGTAATAGTACCCTTACTTACCTTTCTCCCGCAAAAAGAGCAAAGAAAAAGACAAGAACTAATGTAAACTAAGAGAAAAGCGAACGGCGCTAGAAAGTTTAAGAAAACCGATAGAGCGCCTCGCTTAACTCCCAGCCTCACAGCGCTCGCCGAAACCTGGTTTATAACCCGAGCAGTGCACAAGAGAAAGAGCGACACCCTAGCCCCTGCAGATGACGATGCTCAAGAACCTAAATTTGCGTAACTTGAGCACGCGAGAGAGAAAGAGCTACACCAGATCTTGCTCAATTGCTCCGTAGTCTCGCCGCTGACGAAGTTAGGCGCCCAGAGTAACCGAACAAGGAAAGTGCTTCGCCATGGGGCTTACGAGAGCGTGCTTTACCAAGTGGTCGCGCAAGCAAGAAGTGCCTTCCGCCATGAGGGCTTACGAGAGCGCATTTAGCCGCAAGGTGGAAAGGCCGTGTTACGCAACCCCGAAGTTTAGGAACTTATCGAACCGGATACGGTAGGGAACAATCCTTAAGATTATGGAGCCAAGAGTTCGCAAGGTCGGCAGCCATCAAGTGTTACCAGAGAGAAGGTAGTCCGAGAAGACAAGTAGTGAAAAGGGCGCAGAGGCCGCGAAAATTCACCGAGGTCCGGATTGAACTTACATGGTGCCCGAAAGACTTGGACGAATCTAAGGCGCCGGTTTACAAAAGCGCAGTTAAGCAAACACGTAAAAGACCTACACAAAGAACTTACGGCCGGGTCGATGTTCCAAGTGTCGGTCGCCTTCTCCCGCCCTCCATAGCCAGCGAATAATTTCCGGGCGAAAGCAAAGGGAAACGACCGTGAACGGGCCTCCCAACGGGAGTTAACTTGTTGGCATTGACAAGTTCTCGACGCGGGCGCGTAACGAGGTCGCCCGCCTTCAAGACCCTTGGTCGAACCGACGGCGCGCGGCCGGGCGAAGATCTTGGCCGGTAGCGCCATTCGACTTGTGCCCGGTCGCTGTGCCTTCGAGGAGATCGAGATCGAGGAGGCGCTTGCTCGCCGCCAACTGTTGACCGAGCTCGCGGCGAGGCGAGCCGAGTAAAATTTCGCGGGCGTGATGGCTTCGCGACCGTGAGACCAATTGAAAGGAGTTTCTGCCGTTCTACCGTCAGAAAAGCGAATCGCCCAAAGGACGGAAGGAACTTCGTCGACCCAGTGCTTTGTTGTGCTCGCTCACAACAAGTTGGCAACACCACACGGCGCCCTCTATATCGCCTACATTATCTATGATGACATCATCGACTACGCGGCATCACCGACTCCACCATGGCCGTGTCGATCACCACAAGATCATCAACAACCGGACAAGGCGCGATATTATCCGTAAGTTCGCCACCACCGCCGCCCCACTACGTGAAGACAAACTGAAGAAAGACGCCTCCACCTCTTCGCACCCTCTGGTCCCACAAGCCACGTCGCCCAAGGCGGCCAAAAAGAGCTCAATTGGTCCACGAATCCAGTTCGGCCATCTCCGCCAGTCAACTTAAAATAGATGCTCCGGATGCGCATTTAACCCGCTTTTGGACGTTTGGTATGCACGGATAAGCTCTTGACGAG